>PVLD010001202.1:0-214837 GCA_004027595.1 Dinomys branickii | reverse complement strand
GGGACTTTCCCACGTCTTGCCCCGGCAGCCTGGTCCGCCCTACCACATCTCCCCCGGCATCTCAGAGAAATACGCCCAGTTTAAACTTCCCAGCCGAGGTCCCGGCATTCACGCTCGCCAAGTCTGTCTCGAGCTGGTGGTGTTTATTAAGGAGGTTCGCTCCCTTGCTGCTCACCTGGTCGCCATCTTCCCCGGATCTTATAAATGTAATTTTGACCTTGTAGAATTCCCCCTAAAAACTTCAGGTTTCTTAGGGGTCTCTATACCATACTTTGATAGCTGCTGAGTTAGAGTAGGTTTCTTGTTATGGCCTATGGTTGTTGGGTGTTGCACACACACACACACACACACACACACACACACACACAGAATCTGTTAATGTTTTACATAAATCATGATTTTTTCAAGTAATGTGAATACAATAAATAATACTTGGATTTGAAACAAGACTCAAGGGGTAATTTCTTCTCCTTGCCATGATTTTGAGGATTGTCAAGATCAAGTGCCTCTTACTACTATGTGCAGAAGTCTTGACCGATACCAGGTAGTTTTACCCAGTAAGAAGGGAGTAAACTATTTGTTACCTAGTAGTTTACAAGTTTACACTAGATAAACTACATGTGTCATTGAGAGGTGCACATGAAAGATGAATACAATTGTCTAGTACATAATTGCAAAACTGCTTCACAAGCAGAAGAAAAAAAATCACTTACCAAGAGATCAACACACTGAGTTTTATTTTCTGGTTTGCATTTAGAACCCATACATTTCAGAGCCATAAAGAAACTGGTGTAACAACTGATGTAGAAACACTGACTCTGGAGACAACTGAAGAGAATGAGAGTATTTTTTAATTGCCTGAGAAAAGTCTCATTTACACCGCTTGAGTTAAATATTGCCTTCAGATTTTCTTTAACTAATGTGCATCTAATGTTTCTCATTTCTGATTTCACATCATTAAAGAGATAGGCCCCATCTGAATCTGTTAAGGGATTAGATTCTTGTAGTCTATTGATCTTGTTCATATTGAACAAATATGACCCATATGTTTTCCTTATCTTATTTATCTCATTACATAAAATTTAAGATGTGAAACATTTTAGTAGTGTTCAGTAGGATAGTTATAATAACCCATTAGATTGCAGACATTTCTATTTCTACTACAAAAACTAAGATTATATCTAAATAGTTACATAAATCAACAAGGGTGGCTCCCAATACATTTCTGCTGAAACATAGTAGATTAACTGGCCAATGTTTAACATGGGGCACCTTGTGACATGTAGAATGGTATTACAGAAAGGATATGAGATAAAAGAATGATTTTTTCCAGTAGAATTGCACTTGTTACACAAACATGTACTGTGTACCTCCTGAGTATTAGGCGTTTTGCTAAGCCTGGGTTACAAAGAGAAATCAGAAAGAATTATTTCTCTTATAGCAAGAATGGAAATAAACCTGTAAACAAAAATTGATATAGAATGAAATAAATCTTATAAAGTTATCTACAAAGTATATTTGTGGTACAGTAGGTAATGCACTTTGCTTGGGATTAGAAAGCCTTCACCTTTGAATTGATCTTAAATTTTTTATTGTTATAATTACTAGTACATATTAGTTGTACAAATTAATGGGTTTTGCTGTGACATTTCAGTACACGCATATATTGTATTTTGATTGTACTCACCATCCCTACTACACTCTTTTGTCTAGAAGGGTGGAAAATGGAAGATAATTGTGTGTGTGTGTGTGTGTGTGTGTGTGTGTGTATAATTTCTAATGGAGGTCCCTAAAGAGGTGGGAGGGAATCAGTCTCGAGCACAAGTCTTTAAATATATGACAATTTAATGGGAATGTATTCCAGATATATGTGAGTGGTGTCCACATATATACATTTGGGATATTTGGGGGAAAATTTTATTGAGAAAACTTTGAAAATTAATTTTAGCTTTATAGTGGAACTGGAGAATTTGGGCTATCAAAAAACTGTGTAATCTAAATCTTGCCTTTTTAATTATTAAATTTCTCTATTTAGGACATTTGAATTTTGGAATAGAAAGCTGCCTTTGTGTGGGTCAGGTACCTCAATGATCTGTTCTAGAGTGTTAAAAATGCATACATTTGTATCATAGGAGATGCCTTAAGAATTTCCCCTTTACATCCCTTTATACTTCCTTGGCTCTAAGTTGTCCTTGAGTCCCTAAGTACTGTTTTCTATAGATGTAAAAATGTGCCTTACGGCATTCAACAGTGATTTTTCACTTGCCAACTAGGATCCATTTCATAGATGAAGTATTATTTTCTGTTTCACAGCTGGATTCTATTAAAGATGCTGGTGACCCTCTGAGACAAACCAGATGTGTGAAGTTATTAGCCTTGAGGATGACTTTGAAATGAGAAATGGCATCCTGTTCTGTAAATAGTTGCTGTGAGTTCTGTGCTTTAAGGACGTTATGGGTATAAGTAATCTACTAGCCGTTGCTTGCAATCATTCTGCCTTTAGGGCTGGTGGTAAGGGGAGAAGATGGATAGATTTGATTGGCATGTAGCTTTGAAGCTGGGCAGAAAGGCTGTATTTGCTCTCAAATTGGCAATAATTGTCAGTGTTGGATGGGAGAAATGTATTAAATCCCACCATGCATCAGGTTCTCACTGTATAGAATGTAGAATGATATGGCCTCCACAGGTGGCTCACAGGGGACTGCAACACCTATTTAGCAATTAAGAGAAAGTTCAATACAATATCATACGATATTCCTGACAGTTGAGCTTGTTAAAGCATAAAATGGCCCCTGGGGAGAGATTCACTGGGCACAAGTTCCCTGGCCACAGTGTTTATTAGTGATTATGACAGACAGGCTTGGTCTTCCAAACAGAGCCACGCTTGGTTCTTGTAGTGTTTTTTAGGTTTTGACATTGATTTGGGGCCTCAAACATAAATTTCTGACTGTTATCTTCTCCCAACCTTAATTTACCAAAAGAAACATATTTCTGGTTTATTCAGTATTTTACCTCTCCCCACCCCTGGGAACTCCTTCTGAACATATGTTATTACATTTTGCAGAATGTAGTCACTGATTTGATGGTGCTAATAGTTGCCAACTTGCCTTCTCCTGGGCCACCTTTTTTGTTACCTGCCTTGGTTGTACTTTTCCCCAAATATATAAAATATCTTTTCTATTAACAGTATTTAAATGCTCAATCGTCAAAAAGAAGTTGACAAGGGTAGGCTGAGCTACATACTGTGAAAGTAGCTAATCAAAGCAGCTTTTTAATTGCTATAGTAATGATTTAGATGTGCAAAAAACACTCAAGTTAAATTTGCATAACTAATTAAGCAAAGCTCACAACTGACAAACATAATTAGCACATCCAAAATTAAAACCACATCCTGGTCCTCTTAACTAGGAGCCAAAAAAGACAATGTGAAGTGTTCACAACCCTCTGCTTTCCACTATCTGTAGATTGTTGCCAGTTTTCATATTTAGGTTTGTTATACATGGAGCATAGTTAATTGAAAAACATTCCTAAGGATCTTACTTTTTTTTAGATGAAGAATTCTTAGTATATTTGTTCACTTCTAGTGGCTACATTTTATCTGACAGAGTGAAAATCGTAAATGAGAAAGGAGATCTATCTGTCTGTCTAACAATTTGTATCTATCTATCTGTCTATCCATACATCCATGTATCCGTCCATCATCTATCCATTCATTTATCTCATATATATATACATCTCTTTATCTACCTTTCTACAAATTATTAGATCAGTTTTTGTGGTACATAAATATATTGTGCGTGAAAGTGGTTTCATGTGAAGAAATAGAAATCTATATAATGATAGGTCAAGTAATTATGGAATTCTATAAGTAAAAAAAAGTGTGTATGTGTGTGTGTATCAGATTCTTGAGACACTAAAGTAATTCAGAATCTCCTGGTCTTTCTGAGCCAAAGCCATGCTGGGTCTGAGGAAGTAGGGAAAATTTCCTCCAACTCCCTCCTGATTATCCAGCTTGTGACACAGGTTGTCACTTGACTACCAAAGTAGAATTCTGTATTCTGAGTAATGTGGGGGGAAAGTCCCTCCCCTTGTAGCCTAGATACTCTTTCTCTTTCCACAAAACAAACACCTCAGTTGGATCAAAGCCCAGTATCTGGGTCAGGTACTGTTTTCTGCTCCCCAGAGCCGGTTTCACTCCTCAAATGTACCTATAACTGAGGCCTTATCCTTAAACAATCACAGCACAGGGATAGTGGCAAACCTCCCTTCATGCAAATTGACTATTGGAGGTTTCACTCACACATGTGTGACATTCTCCTTCCTCACTGTAATACAACCATCACAGTCAGGAAATTAACACTGATGTATTACTACTATTTAATCCTCCAACTCCATTACAGTTTCCTGATTGTCCTAATAATGTCCTATCTAGAAAATTGATCCAGTTCATAAATGTGTTGCATTTAGATGTCTTTTTTATTCCTTTTAGTATGGAACATTTCTTCAGTCTTTATTAACTTGAATGATCTTGATACTTCTAAAGATTTGTAATTCCAGTGCTTGAGGGACTGAGGCAGGAGAATTATGAGTTCAAGGCCAACCTGGGCTACATAGCAAGATACTGTCTCAGAAAAAAGAAGCTTTATCTATCAGTTATTTTCTAGACTGTTCATCAGTTCAGCGTTTGCCTGATGGTTTAGGTTTCACATTTTGGCAGAAATATCAAAGAACTGATGCTGTGTCTGTCATATGCATATGTCTTACTGGCATCTGTGTTGACTTTGGTCACTTAACTCAGATGATGTCTTATAGCCAGGCGTGGTGGAACCTGCCTATAATCTCAGCACTCTGAGGGGTTGGAAGAAGATCACAAGTTTGAGCCCAGTTTGGGCAATTTAGTGACTTAGTAAGACTTAAAATAAAAAACTAAAATGGATGGGGATGTAATTCAGTAAGCAGGCCTTTGGTTCAATCCTCAGTACTAGAAAAAATGTTATGATTTTTTCCCTTTGTAATGAATAAGTACTTTTGGGGGAGATACTTTGACAAAATGCAAAGAACCTGCACAATAATTTTACCATTCTCAGTAGTTTCTGCAGGGGCAGTTAGTACCATAGTGTTTTCCCACTACTGAGTTTTTAATTTTTCTTTTTCCCTTCTGCAGCTATTAATTAGCATTTTTCCATAAGGAAGAGCTGATTGGTTCATGATAAAATTCAACTGGTGGCAACTTGAGATATAAGAAAAACTGGAGAAATAAAACTAAACAGGTAAAATGTCTGGGGTGAGAGTGATGAAATAATGTGGTACTAGAACGAGCATGAAGTGTGGAGTCAGACAGTCTGGGTTTGAATCCAACTCTGCTATTTCCTGGCAAGTTGGTCCTCAGTTTTTTGTGTGTGATAGATATTAATAACACATGCTCGAGACTGGCTGTGATGACCCCAGATGATTTATAAGATATACATAGTTGTCTATTAGATATGGATATCAATATAAAGCTGTAAGTGTAGATACGTACAGTTGGCTCTCCATACCCATGAGTTCTGTATTGGGAGATTCAACCAACTGAAGATAGAGAATATGTGGTGAAATGTTACATCTGTAATGAACATGTACAGACTTTTTCTTGTTCTCATTCCCTAAATAGTGCCTACTTATTTACCACTTACATTTTATTAGATATTATAAGCCATCGAGAGATAAAGTATATGGGAAGATGTAAGTAGGTTGCATGCAAATATTGTTATTTTATAGAAGGAACCTGAGCATCTGCTTATTTAAGTATCTGAGAGAAGTTCTAGAACAAAACGCCCATGGACACCCAAACCACAGTAGATATGTACATATGTAGGTCATAGCAGAACATAAAGCATCACATCACATAGATCAGACTAGCAAAGACTGTAATAGCATAGAATTTAAGCCTCTAGTCAATACCTCTCTCTTCTCTCATTATCCCAGGACCATGGTGTATCTTCTAGGCTTCAGTAGGGATGAGCAGTCATTTCCTTTCAGGTTTGGGGTTTACATCTGTGATCCTATGACTTCTAAGTTTGGATAGAAAATTATGATTTATGGGAGTTTTGATGTCCCCATGAACCTGATGGAAGATGAATCCTGTAAGCTTTGGGGCCATACTCATAGGCATATTTTTTTTTCTGGAGAGACTTCTGCCCCTTGGTCTGATCTTTTGATGGAATTTTTGACATATGAACTAACAAACTTGTGGCTTTCGGCAGTGAACAACCAACGGAGGGGGAGACAGAACTGAAAATGTACAGAAGAGCACAGGGAGTGGGCTGAGCAGAGAGCTGAGTTAAAACTTGTAGTTCAAGGGGCATGGTCACAGGGCTGCACTCTATTTTTTAGTAGGAGCAACACAGAGATACAGAACTGAGGCCTGGCTTAGAGAATCTAGTATAGTTGAAAGTGTGATAGGAGGGCCTGGAAATCTCAGGGATTCCCTTTCAAAGGCAGAAATAAAAGGATCAGCAGTTAGTGAATAAACGCAATTCCTGTTGATAGCAAGAAAAGAAAGGGAGAGGAAAAGGTGAACAGAGGAAGAACTAGGGTTACAATTAATAAAGTAAAAACAATAGGAAAGTCAAAAATAAGAATCAAATTTTATTTTACTTAATTGAAGACATCTGGTCAGTTTATCACTGAAGAAAGCACTACAAATAAATAAATACATACAAAATTTTTATGCTAACTTATTTCGTCTACTCATAGTCTTTAGAAGATCTTGTGAAAGTTAGACTTTGCTGATTTGAATTTGATCTTCTTTCTTTTCTTTGGTCCTGCATGTGAAGAGGCCAGTGAACCTTAAAATAACCAAATGGCAAAAAACCAAGGGAACAGGGACAAGCTTAAGTGCCTGGCCTAGATAATTAGGATCTGAATAATCAAATATGGGGTGCACCACAATCCTTACACAGGCACAGTAATTAGACCTAGAAGCTTTGCGCTATGATGTTATAACTTGTGTGTAGGTGAACAGTTGGATAGTTTGGGTGTAATTTAGCTTTTCATTTGGTAACAAAAGAATTGATCATGCCTTTTCTAGACATGTGAACATCTTGGTCCATCATTCTGGGAATTCGAGAAGGATGAAACAAAACCTTGGAAACACTGCTGGGGTGATCACATGTGCTCCACTGCTTAACTAAGGAAGTCCTTCACCCACATCCTTTGAATGCACGTAAGTTTGTTGTTTTCAGACTGTGTTGAGTCACAGCTGATTTCCAATTATAAAACTAAGAGCAATTATCTGCATTCTCATCATGCATTCAAGGTTATAGTTTATATTTACTTATAAAAAGGAACACAAACCAGGCGAACGACTTACTTAAAATGCAGCTTGCACTTAACTAATTTAAAGCCATAACAACAGGCTTGTCCCTGAAGTCCTCCAAAATGTTCCCTTTCTTTCTCTCAAAGTGAATCCACGCGTACAGAGTTGATTCTGATTGTCTCTTCCAAGTGTTTCACCAGAGATAGAGACGATATACAGAGAGAGGATAGAGATAGAGAGACAGAGACAGAGACAGAAACTGCAGAGACAGAGGCAGGGGCAGAGAGAGAACTAAGAACCTCAATCTGTGATATTTTAAAATTCACATTTAAGAATCAGTTTGGGGGTGGGAGTATTGCTCATTTGTAGAACGCTAGCCTAGCGTGTGCTAAGACCCTGGATTCCATCCCTGGCATTGAAAAAAAAAGCTAATTTGATTAACATGATTTCTGTTTTGTTGAAGTTGTAAGTTCATTTGCTAAACACTCACAGAACAGAGCTTTGATTTGTCCAAATAACATCTTTATCGATTTATGAAGTACAGGAGGTGTATGTGAGATTCTGTAGGTCCTGCCATGGAGTCTAGAGAAACCAGAAAAGATAATACTCAGGTATCCTCAAAATGAAAGAAACCAGATGAAATATGATTTGAACGATATGGGTATTCATAAATTAATTGAAATTCTCCTTAGAAATTATCACCTTTGGAACTTGGCTAGGGGAGAATATAAGATTTTAAATGTCATTTATATTTAAAATAAAGCATAAAGTTAAAAATACCAACACATAACATACAGTGATAAATGAGATTCTGGTCATCAATGTCGTCTGACAAAATGATTCCAGTTAAAAAGTAGAAATTTCTAAAGCTTCCATAATCTTCAACAGATCTAATCTTTTTTTAAAAAATGTCTAACATTTGCATTCATTCTCATCCTTTGAACTCTCCGAGTTTAGTAGAATTTGCTACTGTTCTGTCACTTGATTCTTATTTAATGTGTATGCATTATAAAGTTTATCTTTCCAACTAGATTTTGAACTTAAAAATGGGGGCTATGTCTTCAACTTTATTTTTTAAATCTTATACAGGATCTAGCAGTAAATCTCAGTGCATGAAAAATTCAATGTGATTACATTTATTTATTGATTTCATTGCTAATAATGTCATATATTAGAACGTCTTAACTTTTAAAAATGTTTAAAAGTTTGTTCCTTTTTGAAATGTGGTTCTGTCACATTTAAGAACTCAATTCCCAGTGAAGAACGTTCTATTAACTGAGAAGCACAAGTGTAAATATGTCTTTCTCTCCACTAACACATCCAGAGAATCAAAAGTAAGCGTAGCCAGGCCAGGGGGTGCATCTCCGTAATCCCTGCACTCTGGGAAGCTGAGGCAAAAGGACTGCAAGTTTGAGCCTCGCTGTCTTGGTTACTTTTCTCTTGTTGTTGAGACAAAATACACAATGCCCCAAATGAAGGAAGGAAAGGTTTATATAGCTTACAGTTTGTGGAGGTTTCAGTCCATACTTGGCTGGTTCCAAGGCAGAGTGGCACATGGCACAGGGCAAACTTTCACGGCGGCAGAACACAGCAAAGCAGCAAGAGCCAAAAGGGAGGAATGGCAGCAAGTAGCCTCTTTCTATCTTAATTATACTGTAAACAGGCTACCCCCATAGAGGGGGGGTGTAGCACTCACATAACCTCCATGCCCTCCTCTTCCACAGGCTCAGGATGTATACAAAGTAAGCACCCTGGCTTCCGGCTGTCACTCAGCCAAACCTCTAGACTCTCCAAGTTGATACAATGTATAAACCATAACACCAGCCCAAGCAACTTAGTGACTCAGCAAAACTTTGTTTCAAAATGAAGCAAAAAAGTGGGCTGGGGACCTGGAGATATAGCTCAGCAATCCTCATTACTGGAAAAAAATATTAAATGCAATGATGCAACTCATAGAAAATGGAGCAAGTCGATCTGTTCTTTGCATTAATTAAAGAGATTCCATGAAAAGGTTGACATTGACGACCACAAAGGTAACCAGAAGCATAAACTGGTCTCTTCTTTCAGAGTGTACACAAAGGGGGGTATAAAAGGGCTTTATATTTTAAGTAGCAAAATTAAAACTCCTTTTGTTTACATACATGTGATTTTTTTGGCGTATCTTGCTTACAGGGCATGGAAATTCCAAATTCAAAGACTTTTTATCTCTCAAGCCCCACTACAAAACTACTGATTTCCCCGTTAAACTCTGATGGCAAGGGGTGGGGAGCACTGGCATTTTCTGCAAGAAAAGTTATTTCCTAAATAAATACAGTGTGTGCCTTTTACAGTAGGATAGGGGAGGAGTGCTGTCCTAAAGCTTCTCGATGCCACCTCAGGAGGAGACAGGATGCCAGCGATTTCATGATGAGAATGAGCCCAAGTTTTATTCACCTCCTTTAAAGAATATTTTAGGCCATGGCACATGGGCCTTGTAACAGAAGCAGAATAAACTAAGTGCCTAGTAGGCAAAGGGTGCAGAAATGCTAACAAACCTCACGCAGAAGCTGAGTAACTCCTGCTTCTTCCATCAGAAAGAAACTCAACTTCCTATTCACTTTGGATACCAGTCACAGAGTTTAGCCCCATTCAGGAGCTTCCCATCCTTCTGTTGCCACTCTGACTGCTGATCAATATCACCTGGCAGTTCTGGGCTTTCATGGAATTATAAGTAAAAATCACAATATTCATTGTTGTGCAGGTTAAGCTTTAAAATGAAAAAAGGTTAATAAAAATAGACCACATAATATGCTGTATTGACATAATACTACTCTTTAAATATGAGTACGATGGTCCTATAACACCTAATCTGCTTCTCCGTTGTGCTTTCCTTACTTTGTGTCCTGTGTTATATATAATGTTCATGATTTGGAAACATCTACTAGATGGTAAATCCCTTGAGGTCAGTGTACATATACCATCCCTCTCGACATTGTTACCAATTACCAGGATAGCATCTTAAATTTAGGCAGTTTGCAATAAACACTCATTAAGTATATGAACAAGCTATTTATTATTGATATTTAAGTTCATTTTTGTGTGCAGAATACTATAGTGAGTCTTGGGGACAAATGAGATGAAGGAAAATGCCAGCAGGTTCTGCTCTCTATGGCCCTGTGTGTGGCCATAAATCCACACAGCATTTCAGGAGTGGCTGTACTTCCACCTTGCTGAAAGGGTGAAGAAGAGCATTTGCTTCCAGCGCCTTTTGCAATGATCCACCATTTTCTAGCTTCAGTAGCCTAACAGGGACCATACTATAATTCCAGCTGTCCAGTTTTGGGTCCTAATTGGTAGTTCATTCTTTTACAAGGAAGAGTTTGCTTGTTCTCTTCCAAATACTCTTCCATCAGCCATCCTGCTGCCCACTGTTGTGATGGATGGTTTATGCCACCTTAGCATTGAGCTACCCAGAAGCACTTTTGGTTGTTTGCATCAGAGAGTTATAGCTTCCTGTTCTCCCATGTCATTTCTATGTGTTGAATCATGCCGTACTCACATTCACCTCTTATGGACTTCACTAATAATTATTAATCCTAAGAAACCTTGCTATGTTCTTACTAATTTTTCATAGAAATCACATTTAAAGAGATGAAAGGTGCAGAAGAAATATCTTGCATCCCACCTTACACAAAGATCTGTTGCTATGGTTTATGCTTTCCCTCTTTTACGAAAAAAAAAAAAGAGATCTATGTTCTACAAAATCCAGCCACAGCAAGGCTAGCTGATTGGGATTTTCTGTAATCTAATAGAGGAAGTTTAATGACTCCAGGTGCCTGCTATATATTTCAGTTCATGGGTCACAGGAAGATGTGCTATATTAATTTTCTCGACTGAGTCTCTTAGGCTGAATTGCATTATTTTAGTACTGCCTCTCCTGAACGAACTGCTGCTATCTGAGCATCTAGCACCTCACACTTACTAAAGAAAGGGAATCCTTGGATGTTAGTGAGTTATTGAATTCCAATAAGATCTTATTCTCTGTAGAGGAAATTGGCTAGTGGATGTAGCATCTTAATGCTTTGGGGGTAAAATAAATATATATACTTTTTTGTGTGCAGCACACTTTCCCCTACTAATAAATGTGTGAATCACGAACATCAGTAGGCCTCCTAGATTATTTCCGGGCTCCTCATTCACCCAGGATGAACCCCAAACTCCTTCACATAGCACAGAAGACCTTTGGTCCTCTGGTATCAGGTTCTGCCCCAGTCTCTTCTTACTTCCTCCTTCCATTCTTCTCCCCAGCTGGACTGGGCTACCTTCTGAGCACCAGGTGTCCTCTGTAAGTCTACGTACACATAGGCTCTCTGCCTGGGCTGTTACCTGTCTTCTCCCATATCTGTCTCACTATTCATAATAACAGTAATAGGAGGTAGGCTCTATGTGAGGTAGAGCTTATGTGAATCCTTAATTGTTACAACTCATGAATACTATAATTATTCCCATTTCACAGATAAAGAAACAGATGCTTAAGAGAGCTTAAAAGCCCTAGCCAGGCTCACATAGCTATTAAGTGGTAGGCAGCACAGGGAGTAGAAGCTGAGGAGTCTCACTCTAGAGACTGTCGAGGTGATACTGCCTCCTCCCCCAGCATATGCACTAACTATGAATATGCAGCTAACTCCTGCTCATTATTTAGACATTGCTTGCTCTAGAAAACTTTCCTGGTAGGTTATGCACCCTCCTGGGATTGTTCCTATTGCAACTTTCATTTCTCCATTTACAGCACTTACCATGTACAGTAACTCCCCTATAATGGCGGATTCATTTTCTGTATCCCCATGAACTTCTGAGGCATATATGGCAGTATTCCATCTGTCTCTCTCGCTGTTTTATCCCCAATGGCTCGTAGGAAGCTTGGCATTCAGCAGGTCAGTCAGTGTTTGAAGGAGTAAACTTAGCTCCTTACCTTCTCTGACTGAACTTAGCTCCACTAAAAACCTTGCACAATTCTCTTGGTGAGAAAAGTTGATCTTATTCTTACTGAGTTCAGACCCTAAAGCAGGAAACGACAACTTCTCCTTTTGGGGGGACTCTAGAATTATATGACTAGATGGAGATTTTCTTGTGGTTAAGGGGCCTAGTCATACGGATCAGGCCATCACTCAGCCAGGCTTTTGCACACTCTACTACCCTCTTCCCCAATGAAATTCTCATTCGCAGAAGAGAAAAACCAGAAGCGGCCTGTTGCTTTCCACAAAACCTCACCAAGGAATTCTCATTTCTCATTTGGCCTGTTCCCCAATATCATGAAATACTGAAGCTGGAAGAGACACCAGATGGTTACTCATCGAACACTTTCTTATTGAGAGAGAAAAACAAGGCCCAGAGGGGACCAAACTCATCCACTTCTTTTGGCCAAGACAGAGCTAAAATACATATCTTTCATTTAAGTAATAACTTACTTGATGCACTAAAAACATTAGTTTACAAAACACTGAAACTTTCACATTTATAGTAAATGTACTGTCTCAGAGCAACATAACCATTCATATGATTCATGTGACGTTAGCAGTACAGAAATGAGAAAAGGTTAAAAAACCTTTTCATTGAAGACTAGTAAATATTCAGACAATTGAGTATCACTTGATGATTTCCCATAAATACAAATATACCCATGGAATTTGCGTGCAGATGAATAAGACAATAATGGAGGTTTTAAAAAAAATAGTAAAGTTTATGGGTACAATTTAGATATATATATAATGATCACATTAGTCATAGGGGCTTTGTTCCTGTGCATGATGAATCCTAATTTTAGTTTTCTCCCATTCCTCCTGCCTCCCTTAGGCTCCTCACCCCTCCTTATTCATAAAAAGTTTGTTTCCAGTTTTTTTCTTTTCTCATTACTTTTCTTTCCCCTTCCTTCCATTCCTCCCCTCCCCTCCCCTCCCCAGTTTCTCTGCCCATTTGAACATTTTTTTCCTATTTCATAATATCTGTTACACATTTTGGTCCTTATTTATACTTTAGTTTCTCACATCAGAGAAACAATATGGTATTTATATATGTGTGTTTGATTTATTTCACTTAAGAGTATGGTATCAGGGTGTATCCATTTACCTATGAATGTTTCAGGTGTAACCTTCTTTAAGGCTGAGTACTACTCCATTATGTATAAGTAAACCACAACTTTATCTATTCATTTGCATATGGGCTGTTTTCAAGAATTAGCTATTACAGACTGTGCTGCTATAAACATGGGGGTGCATATGTTGCTGTAGTATGATGCTTTTAATTCTTTTGGGAAGACACCAAGAAGGGAATAGCTGGGTCAAATGAGACCTCTAGTCTTAGTTTTTTGAGGAATCTCTACACTGATTTCCACAGTGGTTGCACCAATCTATGCTCCAATTAACAGTGGAGAAGGGTTCCTTTTCCTCCAAAGCCCCTCCAACATTTGTTATTGGTTGATTTCTTGATAAAAGCCATTCTTTCTGGAGTGAGATGGTATCTCAGCATTGTTTTAATTTGCATTTCTTGAATGACCAGTGATGTTGAACCATTTTTTATCTATTTATTTGCCATCTCTGCTTCTTCATTTGAAAAACGTCTCTTCATTTCAGCTGCCCAGTTTTGGACTGAGTCTTTAAATTTGAGGGGGTCTGATTTTTTTTCAATTCTTTATACATTCTAGATATTAATTGTTTGAGGAAGAACTGACAAAATTTTTTTCTCACTCTGTGGGTTGTATTTTTTACACTATTGGTAATTTCTTTTGCTGGGTAAAAGATTTTTAAGATGAGATCCTAGTTGTTGATTCTTTTTAATATTTCCCATGTGATTAGGGTTTTGTTCAGAAAGTCTTTGCCTATACCAGTGTCTTTGGGACTTCCACCTATCCTTTCTCCCAGAAGATTTAGTGTTTCTGTTTTAAAATTTAGATCTTTGATCTATCTTGATTTTAATTTAGTACATGTCATAAGAGATGTGGGTTTAGTTTTAATCTTCAGCATGTGCAAAGCCAGTTTTCCAGCACCATTTACTAAAGAGGCTATTTTTCTTCTAGTGAATGTGTTTGGCCTCTTTGTCAAAGATAAGCTGGATAAGTATGTTTGGAGTTACTTCAGCATCTTCTAATCTGTTTCACTGATCCTCAAGTCTTTTTTTTTTTTTTTTTTTTTTTGCCAGTACCAAGCTGTTTTTTTTTTTTTAATCACAGTAACTATGTATTATAATTTCAAGTCAGAGATTGTGATTCCCACTGCCTTGCCGGAATTGTTTTTGCTATCTAGGTCTCTTCTGGTTCCAAGTGAATCTTATGATTGTTTTCTTTAATTTGCTGAGGTATTTTGATAACATTTGCACTAAATCTGTGTAACAATTTTGGAAATATAGCCATTTTTCACTATGTTGATTCTTCCGACTCAAGAGCAAGGAACATCATTTCATTTTCTGATTTCTTTAATCTTCTTTTTCAGAGTACAATAGTTTTCAATGTAAATATCTTTTACTTCCACTGTTTAACTGATTCCTAAGTATTTCATTTTTTTGATGCTATTGTGAAAGGTATGGTTTCCCTAATTTCTCTCTTAGGGAGTTTGTTATTTGTATACAGGAATTCTATTGATTTTTGAGTGTTGACTTTGTATACAGCTATGCAACTAAGTTTGGTTATTAAACCTAGAAGTCTTTTGGTGGAGTTTTGGGGGTCTTCAAAGTAAAGTATCACATCACCTACAAATAATGATAATTTAACTTCTTTTTTTCCTATCCTCATTACTTTTCTTTCTTTCTTTGGTCTAATTGCTCTAGCTAATGATTCCAGAATTATGTTGAACAGGAGTGGTGATAGTGAGCTAGTAAACATCCTTGTCTTATTTCTGATTTTAGAGTGAAGGCCTTCAGTGTTTGACCATTTAATATGATGTTGGCCGTTGGTTTGTCATAGATGAATTTTATCAGATTCAGATAAAGACCCACCCTTTCCAATTTTCTGTGGATCTTTTTAACATGAGTGGGTGTTGGATTTTGTAAAAAAAATTTTCTGCAATTACTGAGATGTTCATCTAATTTTTGTCTTTAGCTCTGTTAATATGGTTATTACATTTACTGATTGAAAGATATTGCACCATCCCTGCATCCCTGGAATAAATCCTGCTTGGTCATGTTGTATAATCTTCTTGATAATTTGGTGCATTTTGTTTATCAGTATGTTATTGAGGATTTTTGCATCTATATTTGTTGGGGGACTGGCCTGTAGTTCTCTTTTTTGGTTGGATCGTTCTCTTGTTTTTGTATGAGAGTAATGCTTGCTTCTAGGAATGACTTTGGGAATATTGATTCCCTTTCAGTTTCATTAAAGAGTTTGAGAGATAGTGGCATTAGGTCTTCTCTAAATTTTTTGTAGAATGAAGCAGTGAATCCACCAGGACCTGGGCTTTATTTGTTGATGTTTTTAATTATACCTTCTATTTCATTGACAGATATTATTTAGAATTTTTATATCTTCTTGCTTAAGTTTTGGCAATTGGTCCATTTATAGGAATTTGTCCATTTCTTCTGTGTTCCCCATCTGATTATAATACACATTCTCAAAGTAGGTATTGAGGATCTTCTGGATTTCTGCGGAATCTGTTGTAGTTTTACCCTTTTCATTCTTAATTGCCTGGATATAAGTCTTTTTCTTCCTTTTCCGGATAAGGCTAAGTGTTTGTCAGTTTTATTTAATCTTTCAAAGAACCAACTCTTTCATTCATTTATTCTTTATAGTGTTTTCTTATCCTCACATTAATTTCTGCTCTGATCTTTGTAATTTCCTCCTTTGTATGAACTTTGGGCTTCACTTCTTCTTCTTCTAGAAGTGTGAAATGCAGCATTAGCTTGTTTATTTGAGCTGGTTCTGTTTCTCCAGTGTGGGAACTCACCACTATAAATTTCTCTTGGAGGACTGCTTTCATTGCTTCCCATAATTTTCAATGTGTTATATTGGCATTATTGTTTATTTGTAGAAACTGTTTCTTCAATTTCTTCTATGAACCATTCATTGTGCAGGAGGGTGTTATTTTAATTTCCATACATTTTTGTAGTTTTTGTGGTTTCTTTTGCTATTTATTTTCTATTTCATTGCACTATGGTCTGACAATAGGCTCTGGTAATGTAAATTCTTTCGCATTTACTTAAGCATGTTCTATGAGCTAGTATGTGGTTGATTTTGGAGAATGTCCCATATACAGCTGAGAACAATATGTATTCTAATGTTGTGGGGTGAAACACTCCATAGACATCCACTAAGTCCATTTATTCACAGTTTTGATATTTCACTGTTGATTTTTTTGTCTAGTTGATCTATTTGTGACAGTAGGGTATTGAGGTCCCCCATTATAATTGTATTAGTGCTTATTTGATTTTTCACATTTTAAAATATTTATTTTAGGTAATTGGCTATACAGGAATTTGGTACATACATATTTATGATTATTATCTTTTCCTCTTGGAATTTTCCCTTAACAAGTATATAGTGACCTTCTTTGCCTCTCTTGATCAGTCTTGGCTGAAGTTCACTTTGTTTATAAGTAGAATATCTACTGAGTTTTTTTCCTGGTTCCTATCACATGAAGTGTTGTTTTCTATACATTGATTTTCAGTCTGTGAATTTCTTTTTGAGTTAAATGTGTTTCTTGTATATAGCATATGGTTAGATCTTATTTCTTAATCCATTCTGTTAATCTGTTTCTTTTGATTGGTGAATTGAGACCATTTACATTGATGGTTATAACTGATATATAGTGATTTTTCCTTATCATATTATTTTCCTTTGTTCATTCCCTCTCTTTCTCCTTTAGAAGTTTTTATTGTAAATAATGTTTTATATGATCTGATTGCATAAATATGTTCTTTAAAACATGTTTCCCACTTATACTAATAGGAGATCTTTAGGGTGGGTTGGGTAGAAAAGATTGGTATCTTAATCTGCTTCGTGTTTCTAGGACAGAACACCCTAGAATGCATAATTTACAAAGAAAAGAATGTATTACTCATAATTCTGGAGGCTGGAAGCCTACTATTAAGGATCTGGCACCTGACAAGAGTTGCCTTTCTGTTCATCTCACAGCAGAAGTCTGAAGGATGGCAAAGAAAGTAGAGCAGAGTAAAACACCAAGAAGTCTTTTTTTTTTAAATAACAAATCCACTATTTCACTAACTAACCCATTCCTGTGATCACTGCCTTGACCCATACACCCCAGTGACCTTGTCACATCGCTGTTGCATTGAGGATTAAGTATGTAATATCAACTTTTGGGGGACACAGTTGAACCATAGCAGGAAGACTTTTCAAATGAAAATTTTAGTTTTATGTACAAGTTTCACAACTCCATAATACAGTTTTTAAAGTATAGCCTTCTTTGCTTTTTATGATCAAGATGCACCTTACTTATTTGTAAAGCTAATATGTTATCGGGGTGATGTTGTAAAGCCATGAAAAGTATACTTGTATGATATGGATCTTCTACAGTGCTCAAATATTGACTTAGGGCATATTTTGGTGATTTATCACATGGGATTTGTGTACATCGTTCTTTTTAAAAGATGCAGAAATCTTGAATGTATTATCAGAAATGTGTGAACTCTGAGTTCTGACTGTATGCGTGAACCTCATTATGTCCTTCTGTGTACTCTGTTTTGGCAAACTTGAATGTATATCCTAGTAGACTGGCTGGCATTAGGATGTCTGACTATTGGACTGACCTTGCTCTGCTCTTAGCCACTGTGATGCTTATCTTGATTGGCTTGAGAGATTAGTAAAGCTCCCTCTGGGTGTGTCTGGTGGGTCCTGGAGGCATCACCTTGGGAACTGTATCTGGTCCCTGGCTGCTTCCTCGCTGACTCTTTGCAGTGGCAGCCATGAGTTGAGCAGGTTTTCCCTGCCAGACCCTTCCACCATGATGTTTCTGCCCTGAAGCCAGCTGACCACAAACTATAACTTCTGAAACCATGAGTTACAAATAAACCTCTCCTGCTGTAAGTTGTATTTGTTGGAAATTTTGTCCCAGCAACAAAAAGTTGATCAGTATAACTGGCTTCCCCATGCATTTGATCCAGCTCATTAGTACGAGGCTTTTAGTACTATCAACATTACTTGACAGAGCTCTCCATTCCTGATATTGGCATTGCCCAGAGCTTTGGAGAAATTATTTACCCAGAAATATTTCCTTCATTTCATTATCATGTAGTAATAATGAACACTCGGGGGAAATCAAACTTCTGCCTAACATTGGGCCAGAATGCAACACTTACTTGAAAGGCATATTTTCATTGTATAACTTCATGAATTGAACAATAACGGGGCAGTTTCTTGAAAAGTTTTCATGATCTGAAAGTTTCTTGGCCCAATAGTTTTCTTCTTGGTGCTGGGGAAAGGAACACAGGGATTTTGCATGCTAAGCGCAGGCTCTAGCATTGAGCTAACTATACCCTCAGCCCAGCTCAACAGATTTTTAATAGCATTTAATGGACTAAGAAAGCTTTTTTCCCCCCGTATTTCCTATCTCTATTTAAGGGTTAATTGAATCGTTCAGACCAATGGCTCACCTAACTTTAGTTCAAGAAAACAAAGGTTTTTACCAGTTTTAAACATTATTCTTGCAGCCTTCTAGCCAGCAATATATTAACCTACTTAATTAACATGTACTTTATCTACTTCAAGGTCAAGCAGGGTCCAGTTATGGACTATGGCTAATTTTACCTTTTTCCTTTTTGTAGCATCTTTCTGCTCTCCACTTTTCTCCATTAGCCTTATCTGCTTACAATGAAAGTTCAGTAGGAGACTAGCAATTGCATGATAAAATTAAATAGAACGCCACAGAAAGGCCTGAGAATTTAAAAGTTGCCTTTTAACTTCAGCAGGGAAATGGAATAACACAGCCTCTGCCCTTGGCCTTGAGAAGTTTGTGTGGCAAGTACATGAGGCTTATTCTGGTTGCTTGTATTATTGAACACTTTAATTCTTTGTAGGAGAAGCATAACTAAGTGGGGTCACTAATGAGGGACACAGTCCTCAGGAAAGGGAAGTGCTATCCTGTTGATGCTATCAAAACCTGTTAGGGACTGTTAATTTTGTTGTTCATTTAGCCATGCACGGTTGCCACAGCAACAACAATCTCATAGTTCTTTCAAGCCCTCTGTGCATCAAGCATCTCTCTCCTTCCTGTCACAGACTGAACCCCTTGCTTGCTCTTCTTATGAGCTACATATTTTTCAAGGATCCCTAGAGAGAGAAGAGATTTTTCTTTTTTTTTTTTTTTTTGCTGGATCCAGACAAAGGAGAAACCTGCATGAAAATGAACCCCCCTCCTCCCATGGCTGCTTCAGAGGACCTCAGAAGGGGTAGTTGAAGAGGTAGATAGATGATTGTTGAAAATCTTGGTCAGCTGAAATGTGAATAAGTCCTTGGCAAAGTTCACAGCTAATCTTTTATGCAGGGTGGCCAGGACACTGAGTGTCCTGATTAAAGCCAGAATTGTAAATTCTAGCACAGACTCCCAGTGGTATGCAGTAATAGGGTACAATCCCTTGCCAACTCTTTTTCATAATCAAAGAACTTCTTAAGGACCACATAGAGTTCAGAAAATATGTTTCTTAAAGGGGCACATTCACTTTTTCTTTCTGTCTCACTAACCAGGGGATGATAGGGAAAGCTGATGTGCTTTTGAAAGCTTTTGTTGTTGCTGAAAGATGATTACCTTTGAAGGCCTCACTTAACGTGAGTCCTTGTCTTCAATCCTGCCCTAATTTATTTCATCTGCAATGCATGAGCTTAAATATCACATGGTTTCTCTTATATGAGAAACCTGAAATATAAATAAAGGTCAAAATAAAATATAAGTAATAAGAAGTAGGGAGATAGATCTTTTTCAGATGGGAAGGGGATTAAGAGATGAAGGGAGGTAGGAAGGAGGGAAGGGTAAGGGTGTTAAAGGAATTGATGTATTATGTATGTTACCAACTCCCCACAAGGAATGTAATCAGGTACTGCAAACACATACTAATAATAAAAGCTGAAGAAGCAATAGGGGAGAGTTGTAATTTATGGATACATTACATACTAGCCAAGTGAAGGGAGCTGAGACAGACAGGCTGTCTTTTTACAGCTTTTGAAAGGAGCTGTTGTAAGGCCTTATAGAATCCTTAGTTGAAACACTAGCAAATATTAGGACACCTGACTGAACATATTTATCAAAATTTCATTTCCATTTCTTCCTCCTCCTGTCATTATTCCGATCATCAGGATGATCAAGAACAGATTTCTGTATTTCTGCAGAGAAGCTTACTCATACTTCTTCAAAATTCTCTTCCCTAATGGCACCTATTGTTCAATCATAAGTAATATTTAACAGTAAAATCTTTTATCAGGAGTAAATCATCTTTGAAAAGGATTCAACTTGGGATTCTTTGTTGATTCGGTAAATTGTCATTTCTCCCCTTTTCAGTTTGGGGAAGAAACCTCTAGACTAAATACTGTTCTCGGGTAAGAAAGTTGAGCCTGGGTTATTCAGACTTCTAAAAAGACAATGAGCATGTTTTTGGTTTTGTTTGTTTTCTGTAAGTCTTTGCATGGACTCCTGGGGCTTATTTCTGGAAGACTCTTCCATCCCAACCATTCTTTCTAGTCTCTTTTTATTTTTCTTCCCATATTATCAGCATAGACTCTTCTTATTTGTGTATTTATTTATTTATACCCAAGATAATAAGATCATAGTATTTTTGAGTTGGAAATGCTTCCTATCTTCTCTTGAATGCTTCTGTCCTCAAAAACTTGGCAATAGTTGACTATACTCCTGTTGTCTATCTTTAAAAACTTGAAGCTGGGCATGGTGACACAAACTTGCTATCCCAGCGCTCAGGAGGTGGAGTCAGGATAGCCATGAGATTGAGGCCAGCCTAGACTACATAATGAGTTCAAGTCCAATCTGAACTACAGACTCTGTCTCAAAAACATCAGAACAAAGCAAAAAATCCCCCTTATATACATAGATATGTTAATAGCTGAGCACAAGCCAAACATTTTATTATATCCAATTAATTATACCAATATATATTTTTCTTAACCATTCATTTGTTCATCCATTCATTCTCTTTTTGGTGGTCCTAGGGTTGAATCCACAGCCTGAGTTACATCCTCAAGCTTTTTTCTTTAAGGACCAGTCTTGCTAAATTGCCCAGGTTTGACTTAAACATTTGATCATCCTGCCTCAGCTTCTTTCCCATGATTTCTTATGAAGATTAACTGAAATAATGTATACAAAGGCTCCTTGGAAAGTGTGAAGTACTACAGATAAGTACAGGGTATATGGATATTCGTCCTTAATATCTGACCCTGGGGTCCACATCAGCACAATGGCTTTGACTATGTTCTTGGCTGAAGTGGCAAAAACCTATCAGAAACACACTACAAAAATATGCATTTCTCTGGACTAAGTAATTTTATTACTAGAAATCTATACTGCAGAAATATTCATATATTTGTATATGACAACAAATACCAACTGAAGCATTGTGATTGAAAAATTGGGAACAATCCTAGTTTTCCATCAGGAGGAAGACAGTTAGATAGATATCCATGCAGTGGAATGCACTACCACTATAAGCAAACAAGGTTGATGTATTCTGCAGTTGTATAGAAATATCTTCAAGGCATATGGTGTGTAAAAAAGCAATTCATAAAACAACATGTAGTGTATAATCCATTTTATGGTGTAAAAAAGAAAATTGCACAGAAATGAAACAAAACCACACCTATATATGTGAGGACACTTGTAGTAAGTTTGTAATGTCCCTAGCTGCTGAGCGAGCTCACTTTATTGTGCCCTGCACCACAGACAGTAGAGGTTAAGAATTGAATTCTGGGGGCTGAGAGGGCAGCTCAGTGGGAGAGCATATGCTTAGCATGCATGAGGCCCTCATTTCAATCCCCAGAACCACACAAAAAATTAAGTCTAAAAATGAGTTCTGGAGTCACAATGATTGGTTTCATATCCAGACATCATGCCATGTGTGTGATTATGGACAAAGGCAAATTTATTTGTACTTCACATTCCCACCTCTAAAATGGAATAGACATTATTAATAATTTTGTTTTGGTGTGGTGCCAGGAATGGAACTCATGACCTTGCCCTTTCCAAGCAGGTGCTGTGCCGCTGAGTTATATCCCTGGCCCAATAATTTTAAATGTATAGAGATAAATCTAGAATACATTTGATTACCCTAGACATAGGATAGTGTCAAATACTTTTGGAAAGTTAGAATATAGTGCTGTATAGATGTTTTAATTTTATTTCCCACCTACTGTAAGTCCTGAGTATGGGGACTTTGTTTTAATGTTTCTGTGTCCCCTCTGTGGCTAACAAATTCTAGGCACATGGCAGATCCTGGACACATATGCTATAAAATAATAATGATTTCTTGTGGTCTAACTAACAATAAAAAAGATTTTGACTTTAATTTTTCTGATAAGCTATTTGTTCATTAATGTACCAGTAAATTATTAATTGAAGAACAGCTGTTGAGTACCCAGTGTAGGCCAGGCATAGGAGGTGTTGGTATTTTGTGACAGTGAAAGGGTTATATAAGTATCTCATTAGACTGAGTCCTCTCTGTCAGTCTGAACTGGTACAAAGCTTGGTACTCAGTCTTGAATCCCACTTTGAAGAACACTCTTCAATGACTCAGACGAAATCTAAGAGAGGAAGCCAGCAGAGCTCTGAAGAAGCTCATGGAACCTGGTGTGCTCCAGGTGAGGCTGAAGGTCACAGAGCCCAGAATCCCATCCTCTGAATGAAAGACCTATGATGAACGCTTCAGACTGAAGCTTTCACAGCAAGCCTGGGGTGTAAAGCCATCTCTTCATTGCTGCCCTGCCTGGGTTGGAAGCTATGCCCCACCATCTGGAAAATGGGCAACATGGAATAACACACCTGCTCTCTCTGCTTAAGTGCCCTCCTCTGTTGAAGGGAAGTAAGAATATAACCACCTTGTGTGTCTTGATGAACAACCATGATTTATTTAAAGTACTTAATATAATGATTAATATATATAAACATTCAAAAATGGTAGCTGTTATTAAAGTTAATTTTAGCAAACATATTTAATAATAGTGCATTATGTGTTTAAAAATGTTTAAGCATAGATTATAAGTGTTCTCACCACAAAAGGTTAAAAAGGTGAGGTGATGCAGACATTAGTTAGCTCAATTTAGCCATCAATAATGTGTCTATCAAGACAACATCGTCTGCAGGGTAAGTATGTACAGTTTTTGTCAATTAAAAAATAAAATTAATCTTAGAAAGAAAGGATGCAGCCAAGTCAGCCATGTAGAGGTTCATGTGACTGAATAAGTGGGAAAATGGGAGGATGGTAGGAGACAGTGAATAGAGAATCAGGGGCAGGGTGTGAGCACAATGGCCAAAGAATGGAAGAATTCGAGTATAGGGTTAGAATTTGTTCATTCATCCAAGTACTCATTCTGTAGATATTTATTGAGCAGCTAATGTACGTTAGGAGCTGTTTTAGTTGCTGGTTTTATGCAATGATTGTCATATTGCACTCTCATAATTCGTATTTTAGAGGCAGATGCTGGACTACATAGTCCCCTCTTAACACGTGAAGGAATCCCTGCTATACTGAATGGTGGGCCCCTGTCCTCTTGTTTTCATGTCTAGGAAAGTATGTTAATAAACAGCTGCAGCCCTGTCCCCTCTTGGGCAGTGGGAAATGAGAAGTTCCTTTTATAGTACTGACACGTAACTCTACTCAATGGAAATAATACTGAACTCTGAATAAAGTAAATCTATTTCCTATGACAGCATTGGAAGGATTATAGAGGCCTAGAGAAGTGCAAATTTTGATAAATGCAAACCAAGACTGGAAAGCTATGAGGAAACAACCACTATCCTGGTTTTTGAGTGTCAAGAATGCAATAGAAGGTTTTATTCTCTTGAGGAAGACTCATGAGGCTTAAGGAGAGGGGCACCTATCTGACACCAGAAAGACCCAGCGGTCTCATAGCTGGTTTAATTCTCAGCCCTGTTTAGCTAGCTCATTACCTCCTGCCTTCTATTCTCTGCACCGCCAAAACTCTCCCCGGGCAGGAGGCAAGCCTTCCCTCCAGGGAGGTCAGCAAGGATTGCAGAGCTTTGCTTCACGCAAACAGCACCTCTCCTTCCCTCGGGGAAGGAGCTTGCACTCTTCTTGCTGTGTGGATGGACTAAGGAACCCCCAGGGCCTGGCAGCGGGTCAGCACCAAGTCAAGCTTCTAGTACTAGACAGAGGCAGAGTGTTTTATCTGAACTTAATTCCAATTTCAGGAACACATTCGTTGCCTCTTATTTTTTATTTGAATTTAATCTTCATAGATGACAAATTTGTTCAGAGGATCCATGCAGCAAAACCCCATGACTCAATGGGCTCCCAGTCCTCAGCTGACTCATAAAGAAGATCACCTCCCTCTCGCTATACATGAGGGATCAGGGCTCAGGAAAGTCAAATGAGCAGCCAAAGTCAAGAAACCAATTGGTGAAAGTGCTAAACTAGATACAAAGCTACTGTCTGTAGCCAGGGTTCTTTCTACCACACCAACACATTTTAATGAGTAATAGGAAAATCTGAAGGACAGCTAAAAAAAACCACCTTACAATGAAGCTCTTTGCATTGTAGGTAAAAGAAAGTATACAAATGATGTAATACAGGCCTCTGAAAGAAGTTTTAGAGTTCTAGAACCATCCCATCCCTTACTTTGTTTAAAATAATGCCTACATTGGCTCGGCTATGAATGCAAGTTGTGTTCTGGTGGGTGTGCCTGTGCGTATGCCTGGAGGTGATGTCAGTGTGGCTCTCTGGAGATTTTAAGATGATGACTCCTCTTGGGTTTTATTTGGTAGTAAAAACAATCTGGTGGTTTTGGTTTTCCTTATCTTATGAGCTAGGGGAGTCAGCCAGGAGGAAAATATCTCCCAACTTTCTATGTGGTCATTATCCATAATCCATTTAGACCACATTTAAGACCACTGGATCTTAAAAGATCCCCCAGGGACTGTTCATATGGTCATCTGTGGGGAGGGAAATAGAGAGGTGTACAGGCAAGCAACACTGGCCAAAATATTTCTTCTGAAAGCTTGCATATGTCCAGTATAAATTCACCACTGGAAAACTGCCATATTTTCTATTTTAAGGTTTCCATGTCCTTTATGCCACTAAGCTACTCCTTATTCTGCTCTGTAGTGTGGAGAACAGGGACGACAGATAATGGGGGCTGGGACTGGAATGTGTGATTTGAAATCTTGCTCCGTATTTACTAATTGTGTGATTATGGGTAAGTGACTTCATCTCTCTGTAGTTGCTTCCTACCTGAAAAATAATTTGAAAAAAATTATCTAACTCATATGACTGATGTGAGGACTAACTAGACTCAATATATACAAATGAGAGATAGTACTGGGCATGTAGTAGCCACTTACCGCTACCTGTTACTGGTGACACTTCTTGCTCACGTAGCTCAGATTTTGGAATGGACTAGGAGATGCAGGATCTGGTGCAGGGTTTGTCTCACTTCCTTATGGCTGCATGAACTTGGGACAGTTGCTTTATCCCAACTCATAAAGTATGGAAGCAAATACATCCAGCATCCTCATTTTATAAATGAAATGAGGCCCCAGAGAGAAGAAGACACTCACCCAAAGTCCCCAGGGAGTCAGTGTCTAGCCAGGATGAGCCAGGAACATTCCCTTGACTTCCAGCCCAGCACTTCCCATCAGTACTTTGGACACATAAGATCTTGCCAAATGTCCAAAGATTTAGTGAGGATCTGAGGACTCTGAATTTGACGAGAATGATTCCCTAACATGCTGTCTTAGGACCATGGCCATCCCAGAAGCAGTGAATAATATGTCGTGGTTGGTTTTTAAGTATATCAGAAGTAGAGTGGTTCCTTTTGAATGCTACTGCTTAAGGGGCAGAGGATGTAGCTTAGTGGGACGAGGTCCTGGATTCAATCCCCAGTAACAAGAAAGCGGTATCTACTGTAAGCCACTGTACCTATGAAAATCTCAGTAAACCCATTTTAGCCAAACAGGATAAAGTTGGGCAGGTTCTTAAAGTTCCATGACTTAAAAAAATGGACTGTTTCTTCTTTTCTTTACTTGGTTCCTCCCAGAGCAAGTTAGAGCAACACTATCTCTACCACAGGCTATGGAGGTCTCCTTTGGAACTCACATCATAGATTCATGTGATCCCTTTTCTCCTCTCCTTGGATTCCCAACTCAGATCTTGGAATCACATGTTGACCATACTGTTACTCCTGGGTATGTGGTTGGACCTGCAAGATCCTCTTTCTGTTCTGTACCCTAGCAGTGGATGGCAGACACTCCACAAAGCCGGTGCTCTGGCTGTTGTTCGGAATATATCTCAGACTCTGTCTCTGGGCCGCTGCATATTTATGCCTCTTTATTGCTGCTCTGCTCAATCCCCACACTCTTACAATGTCTATGGAGCCCATAACAGTCTCCCTTTAGACTTTGTTTTGGTCCAAAGGACAGAACTTGGAGCCTCTGCCCTGAGCTATAGCTCCAATCCATTTTTTGTTAAACAAATTTTGAGACAGCATTTTGCTAAATGTTTAAGTTGCTTGGGCTGGGCTCAAACTTGCTATCTTCCTGTCTCAGCTTTCTAGAGTTCTGGGATTAAGGTGTGCGCCGCCAGGCCTGACTTCCTTATTACCTTTGAAAAACTATCCACTGTCACTGATAACTGAGGGTCTGTAGTGGTCTTGCCTCCTTTAATAAGCTCCTGAAGAATCACACAGGAATCATCTTACCTCCCAGAGCATCTAGCAGAGTTCTTTGCCCATTGTAGGAGTTCAGTTAGATCTGCCTTAGCAACTGTTGACTGGGTGGTGGCGTGGGGGAGTCAGGGACTCAGGTCTTAACAGAAAGGTTGCTCCTGCATAACCAAGGGTGCTCATTCCCAGGTATCACTGCAGGTCTGTGGTGAATGAGCCAGCCAGCCATCTTTCTTTGGTTATAGCTGTTGTGAGGCTTCTTTCGAAGCTTTGGCATTGTGTAGTGATTTTGAGAATTCTACTTTTTAGAAATCTGGTGTGAGACATTTTTGATATTAAAGTTCATTAAAATTGATTTTGCTTTACTTTTTCTGCTGTCAGAAACTGAGGACCCAAGATGGATAAGCAAAACAATGAACATACTTCAAAAACGTGAGCACAGTGGAAGGACCAAGAGAGGCAGAACGAGCAAAGGAACCTGGAGCATTCACTCACCCGCTTATTCACTCGATCAGCGAACCGAATTTGAGCAGTTTGATCTTTCGCATTTTAGGAGGAAACATAGTTGTGCATTGTTTATGCAAAATCCTCTATAGCCCTCTGCTAGGGCCCGTGCTTCTGAAATTTTGTTAGCTAAAGTAAATGATCCGAAGTAGGTTGTGTTCACAAATCAAACTCAGTGTTTTATTCTCTAAGATCAAATTCTCCATGACAAATGCTATCCCCGAATTTGGGAAAAAATGAGAAGAATGCAAAGATTAATCCCTGGAGGCCTTTTAAATAAGCCTTTCTTACTCTATTTTCTGTTTCCTTTCAAAATTTGGTATTCAGAGAATAATAGGTGAGCACTTTTGTGGCTGAATGAAACATGCAAATTGAAATTCTTGGGCCAGTAATTAAAGTGAGGTACTCACTGAGTGATGTTTATTTTACAGCTCCCAGACTGTGAGTTTAATTCCTTTTCAACCCGTATTTTTCTTTTTCTACTTTTTTTCAATCACAGAGATTAAAGCAGCCTGAATTCACAATAGCATTTTGCAAAAGGAGGGAGTGGGGGCCTGCAGTGGTTTTAGCGCTTTGATGTCTCCAATGTGAAATCCATATTTTGAGAGCCCTGATAGATCTAAATAGTATTTGGAATAAAAATTTAAGCCCCAGAGCTGTGGCCATTTGTAGAGAAAAATGCCTGTGAAGAGCGAATGTTAACATTCATCTCACATCTCACCACTGGAGCTTACCATAAAGTGTTTCCATTCTTCTCTGGGCAGCTTGTGTGATGTACATAGCACATGGTTGTGGTGTGTTCACAATCATGTGGCTGCTGCCCACAAAGTTATTAATAGCTGTTAATATTGGTTTGCGACTTTGTGCAATTCATGTGTGCTAGGTGAGAAAAGGTAGGAGGCAAAAACTTTCCAGGAACACACAGTTTTCTGTCAAACAAAGGAAGCATCATAAGAGTCCTTCTTTTGACCATTGGATATACCTGTGAGATCTAACTGTAGTTAAGGATTGATGTCTTGAAGCTGGAACGCTCTCACTAGTTTGATTTCACATGCAGGTGCTTTGGTGCAGTTTTAGACATTTCATGGACCTTTGATCATATTCATAAGCTCCTGGGTAGCAGAAAGCTTTGAAATCCGATAAATATAAAAATCCAAGAATACATTTTAAGAATTACTTTCCTGCTAAAAGGCTCAAGATGAAATTAATTTTGTTTCTGCTTTGAAGCCCCCTAGGTCAGATAGGGCTTTTTCATCAAAGCGCATCTCAGGAGCTCTGGTTCCTTCTGCTATCATGTTGTGTTTGTGATGTCATGAGTGGTTACCATGGAGGTAATTATCATGATGTGGGAGATGTGTGAATTCAGGTGTGGAGAAGCTCAGCAGTGAGAGATTGATCTTTGAGAAAAAAAGACAAATCTCCTTTCATTCCAACTTCCTTAGTAACACAAGGGCGAAGCAGGAAAAAAAGAAAGAATGTAAATACGATAACTGAAGATTATCTTCTGAACAGCATACCTTTTATGCTTTGCATGACATGTTTGAAAGTCTTCCATTTATTTGTTTTTTAAAAACATTATATTTTGGTCACATATCTTGTAGGAATGCTAAAAACAAATTTTATGTTCTTCCTTGGGAAAAAAATATGGCTGTACTAGAAGAAGAGAATACAATATTATGAAGCCCAAGGGCCACAGGAAGATGTTTTGAGTGATACCCTAGGCGCCTCAAAGGTGAAATGCTTTTGCCCAGTTTGGGAATGTGAAAACACTACAAAAGCTAAGATACAGCCAAGCTAACAAAGCAGCCAGACTGGCTTTATGCTAGCATTTGACAAGCTAGGGAAATGAGACTGCAAAAATCCCCAGGGAATTCTTTCCCCCTTCACGTTAATGAAATACTACACATTTCTTTCTTGGGACTAGGGTGGTAGGGGTGAGGGCTCGGGTGCTGCTGAGCAAGTATTTTAAGGAACTGATTCAGAATTCTCATCTCTAGCTTGGAATAATCAATGTCATGACTGCTTGTTTGGAAGCTTTGTCTTTTCTTGGAAAGGAGCCAGCACTGGCAGTCTCAAGTAAACAGAGCGGTGGCTGGTGATAGAGGGACCCTGCCGAATTGATAGGCTGAGTGCCTTTCACACTAGATTTTGTGTGAGACCTGGGTTCAAATCCCAGCTTTGCCATAGTATGTTCTCTCTTTGACTTTCATTAAAGCCCTTAATTGCTCTGCTTTCTCATTCTATTAATAAAATGGGACTATTGTAGCAATAAAGAAGTTGAACATCAAATACATATATTTTCAGGCAGTCCATAAATATAAGGGATTAGACCTTGTCTGGGGTTCCACGTCAGCACATGGATTTTTATCTAATGATTCTCTTCCTGACCTATAAGAGAGCACTTTCTTGGGAAGAATTTTGATATTTGTGGCCAACTCTCCACGGCACTGCTTTGAGGAAAAGGAAGTCATGCCCCTAGAAAGGACTCTTGTTTCCTGTAGGGTCAAGTGAAAATTCTGTAGCCTGGTGTCTGAGGCTTTACCTAACTACCCCCCAGCTACGGCTTCTGCTCTTACTTCTTTACCCCAACAGGCTGCCCCTTCACTTTGGTCAGTCTGATTGGCTGCTGAACATGTCTGCTGTCTTCCCTAACCCAATCTTGATCCTTCTCTGTAAACAACATCCGTTACTAGTGTCACATACGCATCATGTAGCTGCGCACTGCATAGAGATCTCTAACTATGGCAGGGGGACATGGGTTTAAATCCAGCCAAGTCATAAGTCCTGCTGACGATTTTTATCGGCCAGGAGGAAAGGCACCTTTTTCTAATTAGAAATGGAGATTGAACAGAGTAGGAGTGACTCTGCATGCACTGATAAAGCTAAGTTTGCATTTGTACTTGTCCTACATTATCTCAAGATTATAACCTCCTTGAGGATGCAGGCTTTGGTTTGATGTGAATAGCACAGAGAAAATAATGCACAACTGCTTTGAATTATTGTGAGTGCAGTGGTTTTGAGCGAGAGATTGCACTAGAAGCTCTTTGAGGACAGAGCTTCTGTTTTGTTGTTGTTTTTTTTTTTTCCTGCCAATCCCTGCATCTCAGAGGTCCTTAACTAAGAAATACATACCCAAGAAATCTGATTATTCACTTATCTGCAGTACCAGAAAACATCAATGAAATTCTCCTTTTTAAATTCTGCAGTTCCAATCTTGGCTTCTTGGATGGGGAAGCAAGGAATAAAATGGTAGTTTTCCCTCAGAGAGTTTGATTCTGGGTCTTAGATAAGGCTATTGGGGGTGAGTTGATCTGGTCACTCACTTCCCGAGCAGCAATGCATGGGGTTTTGTCATGGGCCAGAAAGGTGGCCTGTACCTTACCACTCCCTCAGTGATGTCCTCTATGTGCTGAGGGCATCAGAAGGGAATCAGTGTCTGTTCTCAAGGTACTCCTGGATCATTACTGAGAAAGACAGATACATAGGTAAGCGGCCACGAACTGACACAAGGGGTGCCACTGTAGCAAGAGCAGGTACAGAGCCTGTGAGGTCACTGGGAGCCAGCAGAGACCTGCTCTGTCTGTCCATGCAGGGACAAGCACGGGTGGAGTGACTAGAGAAAGAAGGTGACTTTGACTGGTGGTACAAAATGATCTCATTCATGTCCACAATTTCTTTTATAATCCCCATGCAGGTGACTTTCAAAATGTGTGTCTCCATCCAAATGCAGATCTCTACTCTAGCTCCGTCGTTTCCTGTTATTTCTACCTGGAAGCCTCAAAGGCTCCCTAAACTCAACGTGTGCCAAAGTATTCTCAAGTTCTTTTCATCCAAATCTGGTCATATTCTGAAGTTCCATCTTTCCAGATGGCACTGCCCATCCATCTGGTTTGGTAAACTCTGGTTGGGTGACTTAATTTGCTTGGCTTCTTTCTACTCCTATTTCCCTGTCCAAGTTTACATCTGCATCTCTTGTCTGGAATAGATGCAACTTCCTCCTCAGCAGATGCCCAGGTCCACTCTGGACCTTCCAGTGCCTTCTCACAGCAGCTGGAATGATCACTTCCAAATGCAAGTGTGATCGTATCATTTGCTCCCCAAACTACACTCCTCCCCCACTGAAGCCTCTTAATGCCTTTTCATTTATCTGAAAATACAGATTCAAATGCTCAGCATAGCCTCTTGGGTATCTCATAGGCTCTGCTAACTTCCCCAGCTTCCCTTACCTACCCCAGGCCTGAATGTCGGGGGTGGCGCTGGTCTGTCACAGGCCCTCGGGCTGAGAAGCTCCCTTAGTTTGGGGTGCTCTTTTCTGCACCTGCCGGGGCTGGGGATATAGCTCAGTGGAATAAGCGCCTGTCTAGCAAGCACAGGGTCCTGAGTTCAATCCCCAGTACCGCCAAAAAAAAAAAAAAAAAAAAAATCTGCACCTGCCATCCCTTCCTCTTTAGGCTCTTTGCTTAATTAATCTCTTCTCATTTTTCAGGTATCAGCTTAGATATCACTTCTTGCCTCAGAGCATATTTTCTTACCAAACATCACCCATTTCTTTTTGTAGTTATTTTATTGGTCCATTTTCCCTGAAAGGTTGTGAGCTCCTACATCCTGATTGGATTTGCCCTGTACCACATTTCCAGTGCCCAGCACAGCGCCTGATACATTATAGACTCAATTACATTATAGACGCAATTGAACTTTCACTGAATAAATGAATATATGAAGCTTGCTCTGAAATGAAGAGACATCCAGTGGGAAGTAGCAGAAACATGGCCTGGGATGAGTTCATGACTCAGAGAGTGCCCTGTAGGGATGTAGGGTGCTATGAGATCTGTAATGCAAGAACCTTACTGCTCAAAAGCTGGGTTTTAAGACAGTAGCTCTGAGAAGGGCATTATATAGAAGTGGAGAGTAAGGTGGTTGTAATAAGGGACACACGGTGGGAGGCATTTGATGTAGACACCCTGGGACAGTGGGAGAGCGGAAGGAGAAATGGAGAGGTAAGATGTCTTTTCTTGTTGCTGAGACAAAATACCCAACACCTAAAGTTAAAGGAGGAAAGGCTTATTTTGCCTTACAGTCTGTAAAAGTTTCAGTCCATAGTTGGCTGGCTCCAAGGCAGGGTGGCATGACAGAGGCCCATCGCAGAGGGAAGAAGCAGTTCATGGCTTGGAAGATGGGAGGAGGCAGAAACTGCAAGCGGCAAGCTCGGGCAGCGGGCAGCGAGCAACAGCAGCCCTCTTTCTGTCTCTTGTACTCCAGACAGGCTACATGCCCTCAGGGTGTTAACACTCACACCTGGGGTGGACCTTCCTATCTTCCACACCCAGAACTATGCCAAACCAATCAGTGGACTGTTTTATTAACCCTTAATCCCAGCGTCACACACTCTAGACCCAGCCACCTTTGAAAAGCCTCACCTATGACTGCATGAAGTTTTGGGGGACATCTAGACACAAGCCTTACCAGAGGGACAAGTACTTTTTAGTATTTTCCTTTTTTTTTCCTCCTAGGAAGGGTAGTAAAGGGACTGAGGGACTTTACAAGATTTAGAATGTTTAAGCTGCCTAACATGAACCTCTGATGTACATGGGGAATGAAGAGTGAGAGGGGTTACACAGTTGATTGGGGGGGCATCATGAATCTGAGAGTCTTTCTCCTTTCCTAGGCATATGTGGCCTGTGGGTTTTGGTTTTTTTTTTTTTTTTAGCTTATTTGAGTGGCCATAGCAAAAAGGCATAAATTAAGTGGCTTACACACAGCAGAAATTTATTTCTTACAGCTCTAGAAGCTGAGAAGTCCAAGATCATGGTGCTAGCGTGGATGGGGTCTGGTGAGGATCTTCACACTAGTTTTCTGGCCTCTTCTAAGGATACTAGTATCATTCATGAAGACTCCATCTTCATGACAACATTGCCTTCTAAGACCTCCCCTCCAAATACAATCCCACTGAAGATTGGATTTCAGTGTAGGAATTTAGAGGGGGCAGAAACTTTCAATCCATACAAGGAGAACAAAGCGATGTTAGGACCTGCTGTTCTGAGATGCTGTTGGATTGGTGTATAAGAGGGCATGAATCCAGGGACACTCCTTTTGGACCAGACATTTCTGGTCCCCATTTTCCTGTCTTGACCTAGATGTCCATCATGGCATCCTATTTTAACAGAGACCCCCTTGAACATTTTATAATAACATTTTGAGAGGGGTATAATGTGGAAGACAAATAGGTCTTGGGACCAGGGAGATACGTAGCACATAACAAAGCATATTTACCTTGCTTTGAGTGTAGGGCCACACCTCTAGTTTTGCTAAACATTTCTATGGTTCCCATCTTCTGAGTCACAAATGTAATACTACGGTGCTGTACTGGTTGAAGTAGATAGAATGCAAACTTGATGCTACTAAATTTTAGCTTGTGGGAAATATGTCTTTTATTGATGTAGCATCCTCTTCTAGAATGTCACCAAAATAATTGTGCTGCTGTATTGCTAGTGTTTATGGCTATTGCATCTGTGTCATTTGTGATTTTTTAAATCACAAACAGGGGTGCTATATTTGGTTGGTACAACGTTTGGCCTGCCCAGTTCTGGCTGGTACAGTTCCCATAGGCATGGCTTCCCTGGAAGTTGTGCAAAATGGCCCTTCTGCCCCTGGAGTATGTAAGGCAGGCACTAGCTTTTTTACTAGTTCAGAATGGAGAGATGCCTTGTTCAGTGTCATGTGACAAGTAAATGCTGGAGCTGCAGTCAGGGCACAGCTTCTGAATCTAAATCTGGTCTTAATTTTGCTGCTGCCTCCTGGCTGATGAGTGATTGAGTACATGAGTGAACAGGGTAAAGGCAAGTCTTCCATTCAAGAGCCAAATGGGCACACAGGGCAGTGATTTGTTATGAAAGGCGCTGAGTCCCATCAGCAGAACAGGCAGCCCTAATCTGCAGCTCACTCACCTGACGGGTGAGCCCCAGATGATGTAGCCGTGGGCGTTTTTCTATTTTCTTTCTTAAACCCCTTGTATCTTTCTGGCCATAACTCCCCTACCTGTCCTGTTCCTGCAGGGGTCTCATTTTCAGTGATTACCAGGTCATCCTACTCCATAAAGTCTCTGTTAATGAACTACATTATAATTTCAACAAGGAAGTATAAAAGAACAGCCTTTAAAACACAAAGGAATTAATCTATCAGTGTAGAATTCCTGACTGGATTGGACAGTCATGAGTCTGTGGGTCCTTTTGTGGGAGATCAGGAAAAGACCTTGGAAAATCTCATAGTGCAGATAAGAAACCAGAGGCTCCAAAAGTTATTGGGATCAGTGGGGACTACAACCTATGCCTTCCCCATTACATCATGTTTCCTCTAGCACTTTAAATTGGGAGCTCCGACACATTTTTCCTCCTAGCTGGCTGAGGACAGCCTTGCTTTTGGGCCATGTATGCTCCATCAGTGTTTAGGGGAGTGTGGACAGCAGTGTCCCAGACTCTAGTGTGACCTGGGATCCCTGCTTTTAAATGCCATTATGAAATGCAGTCTGTCTAGAGCTCAGTGCATCTTCCCATCAGACTAATGCAGCTGGGGTGGAGGGGCAGGCTGGCTGCGGGCTGCCTGGCAATCTCTTGGAGCCTGGGAGAGGGATTATGCTCGCTCAGTGGGCCTCATCCCTGTAATAAAAATGGGAGTGATGCTTATCGACTCATCAGGAATGCCCATTTAGACGATTACCCCGTTTCCAATCCCATTTCTAGAGAAAAGAGGATTGCTGGACACTTCCTCCTGCCCTGCCCCCACCCTGGCAGGGTTGCGTTTGCCAGTGGCTTCCTGGTAGGATGTGGCAGAGGCAGGCACACGGCAGGCTGAGAGCGCCGCCCTCTTTGTCTTCCAGATCTGGCAGCCCACAGTGGAATGGCCTTCCCCTGAGAGGTAGGAGAGGAGGAGAAACAGCCCAGCAGTGGCCTGGAGCAGCTGGCTGGCGTCACTAATTTCCTGCAGGGGACTTTGCTGACCGAGTCCACGTCTCTCTCACTCTTCTCTTGCCCCTCTGTGTTCTCTCAGGTGTCACTAAAATAAGCAAATGCAACTTCGGGCTGCGCTAGGTCCAGTGCACTTATTTGACCTCATTTCTGTGGACCCAGGTATCTGGCAACATGACCTATTTGGAGTAAGTTGGGGAGGACGTGTCCCCCGGTAGCTGGAATGTACATTGTAAACTTTTACCTGCTGCAGAGGATGGCCGATAGGGTCTGCCCTGGAGACCCATAACTTCTATCTCACATGGAGGTCTAATTAGCTTGATAAGCTGCTCTTTGGCACCTGAGCAGGTAGGAAGCACAGTCTTGCAGGCAAGGAAGACTGCCATAGGCTGGAACGAAGAGCTGAGTTAAATGGTGGAGTCCTGTGGGTGGAATCCTGCCCAAAGGGGGATGTTGGAAGAATATCCCCTGAGATCACCTCCCTCCAACAACGCAGTTTAGGGCTTTGAATGTTTCTGGTTTGATTGTACTGTCACGGGGCACAGAAGAGGAGAAAAGAGACCTCTGTGGGGAGCTGGTGCTCAGCAGGGAGCGTACCCTTGTGTTTGGAGGAGGCCCTGAGTTTTGAGGCTCAGGAATGCTTGCCTGCTTTTGCTAAGTCCTCCAGGCTCGGTCTCTGTTCCCAACCCTCCTTCATTCTTTGTCAGCAAGAATGAATTCTTATGGATGCTTTTAAAAAGAGTACTGTGGGGTCTGGGGTGAGACTGGCCTGTGTTCCGATGCCGGCTCCCCACTAAGCCATGAGTGACTGGTCAGTCACTGCACCTGCCTTCTCACCTATGCATCTGTGCTGGAAGTCGCGTGTCATGCTCCTTCCTGGCTGTGACTTTCCTGATGCCCTCCTTACTACTCCCAAGGTGAACTCTTTTCCAGGGAGACTTGCCAAGGTGCCCAGTAAAATCTGAATTTCAGTTCCAAAATGGGTGTGTTTAGTATAAATACGCTCCAAATATTGCATCGGATGTACTCATAGTAAGAAACATCATTGTTAGTCTAAAATCCAGATTTAACTGTGCTTCCTGTATTTTAAAATAAACTTTGTTTTAAATTCATTTTAGACTGAGGGAGAAATTACAAAGATAGTACAGAAAGTTATCAAATACTTGTGTCCAGTTGCACCCATTATTACATTAGCATGATACATTGATATTATCATTAACTGAAATCCATACATTATTAAGTTTTGTTAGTTTTCACTAATATCTTTTTATGTTCCAGGATCCCGTCCAGCATTCCCACATCGCATTTAGTTGTCATGCCTTCTGAGGCTCCTCTTGGCTGTGCCAGTCTCAGATTTTCCTTGTTCTTCATGACCTTGGCAGTTTTGTTTTGGTTTTGGTCCTGGGAATTGAACTCAGGACCTTGCACTTACCAGGAAGGCACTTGTGCTGCTGAGCTATATTCCCTGCCTGACCTTGGCCGTTTTGAGGAGTACTGGTCAGGTGTTTTGTGGAATGTCCCTTAATTTGGGTCCGTCTGATATTTTCTCACAATTAGGCGGGGTAATGTGTTTTGGGGTAGAAGACCACAGAGACAAAGCATCAATTTCATCCCAAAGTTTTAGGGGTGTATATATTACCTATGTTACTTATCACTTTGAGTGTAGACCTTGATCAACACTGAGAGAGTGTCCACGAGGTTTAACACTCTGTGTACTTATTTGATAAGTCTGATAACTTTCTTCCAGGTGCACCAGTCCTTGATGACCAGGCCCTTGCTTACTGCTGCAGACTTTTTCTGCTCTGTACACAGTGAACTGCTGGCAATGGTCCTAGTGAGCTCTCTGTCTGTTTTATTGCGAGGCCTTTGCAAACGCTCCTTCCTCTTCCTGGAGAGCTGTATGGCCCTAGTCCCCACCTCCTCCTCCCCTTCTCTTGGTTAACTTGCTTGTCAGTTGTGCTTCAATGTTCCACTTTTGTGTCACTCCTGAGAAGACGCCTTGCACCCTCACTGTCCAAACCAGGCTAGCTGCTGGTTTGCTGCCCTGGTCCCATTCTCTGGTGTTACTTGTCAGATGGTGGTTATGATCTGCTTAATTTTCTGTCTCTCTAATCCCAATGTGTCTCTGACATCTTACACCCTGCCTGTTGGAACTCAATTAATAAGTAGATGATTATATCAGAAGATCAGAGTAAAACACGTAGCCTACTGCCTGTCTTGTGAAGAGTAGATGCTCTGTAAATGTTTGTCTCTCTCAATGTAGAAAAAGTATTCTAAAAAAAAAAGAAAGAAGAAATATTTTTCCCTAGATCTGAGCAACTATCTTAAATTTGTACTGGCCAAACACCCTCACTGCCTGTCCCTACCTAGAGATGAGATGCTGGAGCAATAGTCTCCTAGAATTTCCTGCGAGCCATGATTACCTGTGGCAAAGTATCAAGGAGGCCACTTAATGACAGAGATGCTGGACCAAGTAGGCTACTCAGTCCACTTGAAAATTAAGAAGTCATCCTTCTCCCAGTGAAGAAACTCCAAATTACATACTACCTCTTGGCCCAGATTTCTGAAACCAGGCCCCTGACCCACTGCTTTTTGGTGAAAAAGACCATCTCACTCTCTCTGTGGTCCACAAGTAACACACATCTAAGTGATGTTTATACCTGCTGTTGATCGTTCTTGATGACTAGTGTACCTATTCAGCCAGCCTCCAGTGTGCTTGTCGCTCTGCTCCTGAGATTCAAGTTCAGAAATAAAACGGTCCCAGAAATGTATGATGAGCTGAGGAGTAACTACAGTGTCTATAGTCTAGTGTCTGTTGTCTACTTGGTACCAGATGCTTTACTGACCTCACTCTTAATTCTGTCCATAACCTCCAAGCTTGGAATTATTACTGCCGTCTTACCAGTTACCAGCCTTTGCATTGTCTCTGGCACCTTGTACTTCATTTCTTTCCGCTCTCTTCACCTGAGTCAGCCACACCAATTTTTGCTTGACCCCATGCATACCATGGAAGCTACCACCTCAATATACTGAATTATACCTTGGAAACTCCAGGCCTTCTCTATGCCTCCAATTTCTCCTTCCCCTTAAGGTCCTGGCTGAGTTCCCCCATGAAACTTACACTGACTTGCTCCGGATCCACCTTTCTCACCTCAGACCTGCTATAGCAACTGGGTATGCAAGGCATACATTTGTGCAGAATGCCCCTCTGGCTTGTGTGGGACTACAGAGTGTAGTCCTGTGTTTCCAATTTAGTTTACCCATCTGGACTGCAGCATCCTGAAGTCAAAACTTCTGCTAAAACATAGTTTTACTGAGGTATCACATGCATACAATGACATGCACTTGCTTCGAATTTTCAGTGTGATATGTTTTGACAAATATATTCACCAATAAGTAATTACTGCCACAAGGAGATGTAAATTTACGTCACCCTAGAAGTTTCCTCAGCCCTTTTAAAATCAATTTCTCTAGTCCTGACGCAGGCAAACATTCTCTGGATACCTATTACCATAGATTAGTTTTGCCTGCTTTGAATTCTATACAAATCTAATCACAGAGTGTAGTCTTTTGTGTCAAGTTCCTTTTACTCAGAACGATGTTTTAGAGACTCCTCCATACTCTAGGTATGGATAGTTCATTTTTATTGTTGAGTAGTATTCCATTTTATAGATATACCACAACTGTTTGCCTAGTCACTTGTTCAGGGACTTTGGAGGTTGTTTATAACATTTGGCTATTGTGAATGAAGTAAGAATTTTTTTGCACAAGTCATTCTGTGAATGTGTTTTCATTTTTCTTGGTCACATAGCTAGCAGGGAAATTTCTAGATCATATAGTAAGTGTATATTTAACTTTATTTGAAACTGCCAGACTGTTACCAGAGTTACTTCCATTTTATACCCCAACTAACAATGTATGAGAGTTCCAGTTACTCCACATCTTCACCAGCTCTTGGTATTGTCAGTCTTCTAAATTTTAACGCATATATAGTGGCATCTCATTACGGTTTTAATTTTAATTTCCCTGATGAGGAAAGACACTGAACTTTAATAAGATACACTTATTGACCATCCATATATTTTCCTTTCTGAATTGTATGTTGAAACATATACCTGTTTGTAATTTTGATTATTTTTTTGATTATTGAGTTATAAGTTCTTTCTATATTTATATGCAAGTGCTATCAAATGTATGTATTGTACTTTCTCCCAGGCTTGCCTTTTTACTCTATTAGTGATGTCTGTGAAGATACAAATTTTCAAATTCTGGTGAAATTCAATTTATTTATTTTAATAATTTTATAGTTAAAATATTTTATGTCCTATGATAGTCTTTTTGAGATAGGATTTCACTATGCAGTTCAGGCTGGGCTTGAGCTCACTTGTAGCCTTGAACTCACAGCAATCCCCCTGCCTCAGCCTCCCAAGTGTTGGGATTACAGGAGTGCACCACCATGCCTGGCCTGAAATTCTTATCAGCTCTAAGTTGTGTAGGTTTTCTCCTAAGTTTTTTTTTTCTAAGAGTATTTTAGTTTTTACATTTAGTCCAGCATATCTATTTTGTTGAATGTCCCATGTCCATTTGAAAAGAATGTATATTTTGTACCTAGTGATTTAGATCAGGTTGGTTGAAAGTGATGTTCGAGCCATCTATATTTTCACTGATTTTCTGTCTTCTTGTCCTATGAACTGTTGAGAGGAGTGTTGAAAACTCCAACTGTAATTTAAATTTGTCTATTTCTTTTTTCATCCCTGTCAATTTTTGTTTCATGTATTGTGAAGCTCTGTTATTAAGTGAATACCTATTCAGGTTTTATCTTCTTGCCTTGTCAAACAGATCTCTTTACTGTTATGGAATGTCTCTATCTATCTGAAGCTGCACACCTTGCTTTAAAGTCTACACCATCTGATATAAATACATCTCCTCCAGCTATAGGGCCTGACAATACGTGTATTATAACTTCTACATTTTATTCCATTTACACACAAGGTAGTTATTAAAGTGGTTGGTTTAAGTTTATCATGTTGATACTCGTCTCTTTCATTTAAAATTCTTTACTTTGTCCTCAGTCTTTTCTTGAATTAATTGAATTTTTGCATTCTGTTATTTTTATTTTGTTGATTTTAAAATGTATTATTAATTTACTTTTATTTTTATTCCTCTGTGTTTAGCTTCATGGTTCTTGGGATTGCAATATGTGTCTTTAACTACCAAAGTCTACCTTAAAAATGCTACTTTACATATAACATAAAACTCTTAAAATGATATGAAATTAAAATGCATTTCATTCCCAAGTCCTGTATTATTATTATTATACATTTTATTTCTATATGTATTTTTATTTTTTTATTTTAAAAGTAAAAGAATGAAAACTTATTAACAAACAGAAAGCCATTTATTTATTTATTTATTTTTGCGGTACTGGGGATCAAACTCAGGACCCTGCGCTTGCTAGGCAAGCACTTATTCCACTGAGCTATATCCCCAGCCCCAGAAAGCCATTTAAAAGTAAGACAAAAATAGTAAAAGCAAAACTGAATTATATACAAGATGACAGGGAATTAACAACGGTTGTTGTATTACATATTGATAACTTCAAAGTTATACTCAGGAAAACAGATATAGACATGCAAGACTGATCAAACAACTAATCATTAACTGTTCCTTACAATAAAGTGACAGAAGTCAGTGGTACAACTATGTTAGCCGTCCTGCACATACATACGCACATAATTATCCCTTTCTTCCTTTTCTCTTTCCCCTCATCCCGATTGCTCATTACTTTTGAACAATTTCCTTTCATTTTGAAGTGTTTATCATACCTCCTATTATTTCTACATATATTAAACTCATAATACATTGTTACTATTTTTGCCTTAGATGATTGTATTTTAAAGGAATTTTAAATGATAAAACCCAAATTTTTGCTTAGAATTGTTTTTACTTGGCCAGAATACATTTATTTAACATTTATTAAATGCAGTGCTAGTCTGATGGCAATTGCTTTTCTCAGAATTTTTCCCCTTATTTTTGAAGGATATTTTCACTGGCCATATAAATAATATTGACACTTTTTTTCAGGATTAAAGAGTATTATTCCATTGTCTTCTCTTGTGCATTATTTATAATAAGTTAGCAATCCTTCTCATGTTTTCCTTGTGTGTAATGTCTTCACCTACTGCTTTGAAGATTTCTTCTTTATGAATAGTTTGCAGCATACTCAGTTACATTGTTTGTTGGTGTGATTTTATGTTTATCCTGTTTGATATCTATTGAACTAGGAATTTTGGGTAGTTTTTATCATATTTGTAAAATTTTCATTTTTCTTAAAATATCTATTTTCTTTCCTTGCTTTTCTGTACTTACAGGACATCAATTAAGTGTTAGGTTGTTTAATATTCTTCCACAAATAGCTGAGACTCTACATTTTTCCCATCTGTATGTTGGAATGGAACATTTCTATTGTCTCATGTTATTCACTACCGTGTCTAACCTGATCTTAATCCCATCCAGTCAATTTTTAAATTGTATATATTTAAATTGTAGGCATTTTGTACCCTAAAATTCTTGTAATTGTAGGTATTTTGTACCCTAAAATTCTTGTAGCTTTTTTTTTTAAATACTGGCAATCGAACTCAGGACCTTGCACTTGCCAGGCAGGCACTTGTGCCCCTGAGCTATATCCCCAGCCCTAGAAATTCTATTCAAGTTTAAAGAATAGTTTCTATTCCTTTTCTCACTTGGTTCTCTTTTTTAACTTTTTGGAAATATTGTTCTTTTCAATTCATTGTCAGCTATATTTAATATCTCTGTTATTTCTGATCTATTCTCCCAGATTGATTTTGTTTCTGATTTATGGCTCAGATCTTCCTAATTTTTTCATGTCTAGTAGTTGTTTTATTGAATGCACAATGCTGTTAAGTTGTTGATTGGATTGTTGTGTTCCTGTAGAGAATGTTGAGTTTTTCAGGCAGGCATTTAATTTACTATTGTTAAGTGAACACCCATTTAGTTTTGTTAGTAGTCCTAGTTTGTCACCACTTCTAAGGCAAGAGATTTCTTACTGTCTCTGTTGAATTCCTTGGAGTTCTACCAGTTCTCCTCATTATGATTAGCTGGAACTTGAATGCCTCTAACCACATGTAGGTTTTGATAGCTCTTCAAATTACAGCTCTCTGGTAGTTGTTTTGTATCTGGAGGTATTTTTGTGTGTTGTCTTATGAACTCAGCCTACAAATATGCAGCTTTATATTTATGGAAAGATTCAAAGTCATCTGCTGCAGTATCTGATACTGTCTTTGTAGCTACATTTTTATATTCTGTGCCTCTAGTTCTGGGTCCTCTAACTTTGACATATTTCTTCATCACGAGAAGCTCTGTTCTCTGCTTGGGTTCCTTGTCTCTGGCATGGGTTTTGGCAAAAGCCTACCATCCAAAAGCTAGAGGCTCACCTCAACTATTGCCCTTCACCCAAGACATTGCAGTGCACACATTATAAGATCTGAAAATAGTTATTTCATATATTTTACCCAGTATTATAAAGGTTTATAATGATCTGGCTAGTTGGTACCAGTGATTATATCATATCCAGAAGCTATTCTGGGAATCACTGTTAACACAACTTCTAATAGTTGTCACAGAGCTAACAAGTGCTAAGGATGAAACAGAATTAGAGAAATCCCAAAGGTCTGCCCACCTGCAATGTTCTGTGGGTATTCTAGGACAGACCATGACATCAGGACCGAAGTTTCTTGAAGGATCAAAGCCTCAAAGAGATTGAATCTCTTCTTTGGGAATAGAATTTCTTAGTTATAAGGTTCTAAAAATCATTGTTCCTTTTTTCCAAGGCTACCACTCAGTCACTGTGTCCAAGAATCATCATAATAAGTTCATTCAAGGCCAAGTTCATGGGGAATCCAGTCACTGCCACGTCATTGTTTGTCCTTAGGAGTGAGCAGTGATTGTGTGAACTCTGAATTTATTCTGTATATAGGTCACAAGAGAAAGGTTAGCCAAGGAAGCTTCATTGAGTTATCTGAACCAGTATGTGAACAGGAGTAAAAGATAATGGATTTGGAAAGATGAGAACAAAGAAGAGGGAGGTGACTGCCAAACCCGGGAAACTTCAGAGATGAAAGTCCAGGAAGTGCTCGCTTCAGCAGCACACACCCTAAAAAAAGTCTAGGAAAAGAGGACAAAGCAAGACAGCACCAACATGATTTTCCTCACATACAGGACAATGAACACGACCTCACAGGTTTATAGGGCATAAGGGGGAGGAAAAGAGGGAAAATGAACATGTTGACTCATTATTTTGAAGGCACTGGCACAGGCAGTTTTGAGTGTCCTTAGCAGAAGTTAGCGTTGAAAATACATTTCTCTACAGTTAGAGAAGAAACAGGACAGGCTGTACCTCCCTTTGTGGTTTCTGTGGCTGCATCCTATATTCCCTCTGCATCTCGGTGAGTTTCATTTTCCTGTCCTCATTCTGGCTTACACTTCTTGTGGTCTGAAGGCTCTGAACACCTGGGCTTCCCCACTGGCACTCTAGAAACAGAGAGAGTATGGCTGGGTTGGTCTGGAGAGAAGCCGGATTGAATCAGGGAAGGGATTCTAGGTGCTAAATTAGACTATTTATACTCAATCGGTAGAGAAAGCCCATATGTTCTTAACATGCTGGTTGTTTTCTTCTGGGAAGGATCTGTAGGTGTCATAAAATAATATCACCAGGGAGGATTTTTCAGACTCCATCTGAGCTGGGTGTGGCACAGCGGAAAGCCCACAGGCTTGGGAGCCACCTAGACACTCCTGTCTTCGAATTCTCATTATCTGCTCATTATTTTGTCCCCCCAGGACCAATATTTCTTTCTTTTATATGAGTGAGGGTATTTTACTGTTAGAGTTGCTAAGAAAATTAAAAGAAGAGTGCAAGGAGGACTAATTGCTAGAAGCAGAATAGGTAGACATTTACTGGATGCTTATGGTTTGCTCACCCAGCCCTAGCACACAGGAAGGAAGACTCCTGGTGAGGAGTGGTAGCAGGGATGCCTATGTGGACTCCATTTTCTCAGTGTCTCTCAGGTGAGACAGACACCTCAGGGAAAGGCCTTTACTAGCAGCTGGGACATACCCCTTAGCAGGTTTTTGGGGAAATTGAACTTGAGGGTGCTTTAGTAATGTTCCCCCGCCTGTGTCTCTAGAGCTCTGTTCTTAAGACGCACTATGACTTCTGATCTCTTGGGTCCTCTGAGACAGATAGGTGGTTATCTCCTTTGGTCCAGATGAGGGCTGACCCTGCAGTGGCTTTTGCATGACTGCCAGAGCTGTCTTATACCTTCGTCAGTTCCTGGCTATGCATTAGTCTGCTTCTGGGAGGCTACTTTCTTGGGGGGCCCAGACTGGGAGCGTCAGGATACTGTGTCCATGCAGATACTCCAAAAGCTGAAGTCTCCTTCTTGTCCCATTTTGAGGCCTTGGGGTTCAGAGGCTTAGGAGCCCTTTAGACTACTTTACTGTGGCATTCGCCCTCCTGGGCACCTACACCCTGGCTGTTGTGTGGTGATCAGGGATCCAACAGGGACACCTGGGGCACCATTACTCAGCAAGAGATGGCCCACAAGATGAAGGTGCTGGATGTTTATCCACCAGTTGCCATCCCTCAAAGTTGTTGTTCAAGGTGGCTCTTTCCTAGAGCGTTAACTCCCCTGAACTTTTAGCCTGCCCCATGCCTGGGCTAGATTGTTGCTGTCACCAAAGAATTCCCTCAGGGGACAAGACAGATGTTTGAAGTGAGAAGCTGTCACCATGTAGGAAGACTGCTGATGATGCACAAGGTGGACCATGGCATTTGTTGCAACCCCTGTGATTATCAATTAATATGGATGGGTCTCTATCCTCCCTTCATCCCTTTCCTTAATCATTTGTTGATTATTTATTGAGCATCTGCTATATGACAGGCACTATGCTGTAGGTCTTACAGATCCACTAGTTAACAGATAACTTAGTCCCATTTGCCAAGGTGTGGATAGATAATCATCCAACAGCAATGAAAAATGTCAGAGCATTTGCACTTAGGCCCCAAAGCACAGTCTAGCAGCTGTGCTTCCCCTCAGCTATTTCAAGTCTTCTTCACGTTCTTCCAATTCCCTACTCTACCCACAAGCCCCACTGAGTTCCATTTCCTGCTCTCCACATTGCATTGCTTCTTGCCTGTCTCCAGACACCTCAGAGACAAGAGCTCCCCCAAGCCTACTCCCCTTCTGTGTTTCCTGTTTACCATCTACCCACTGCCCTGAAATTCAAGTTTGTTTTCTCCCACTCTTCTCATTTTGCCCCACCCAAATAGCTCCAGATGACGACAACATACATACCAAGCAGCAGGACAACACAGGATCCTCCAAGCTCTGGGCATGAATTATCTCACTGAATCCTTCCAACCCTGAAGGCTACAGCTTCACACCGTCCCCATTTTACTTATGAAAAAACTGAAAGAGAATCATGGTTGCCAGCCAACGTATGACAGAAGCAGCACTGGACCAAACAGCCTGTTTCCAGGGCCAGCTCTCTTACTGAGCACCACAGTGCCTCCCAGTCCAGTGCAAGAGACAGGCATTCCACCAAGAACTCTACGAATAATTATGTAATGACCATGGTGCTGAGTGCTGAAAAGAAGTACAAGCATGTTCGTTTGTTGCCTAGGGTAGCCAGAGACTCAGTTGGTGAGGGGATGCTTCCTTGAGGATGTGCCTGGTTGGGGTGCTTTGCATAAAATCACCAAGGGAGAATGTGGGAGAGAGAGAGCAAATGTTCATCACAAACCCAGAAAGACCATACGGCTGCCGTCTTCTCCACACTCTCAAATGGTAGCCACCTGTTTTCCTTAATGTGCACCGTGACCTGGTTTCCTTTAATTTAATTCTTCTCCATAATGTATCAACTGACCAGAAGTTGTTCTGTTTGGCCCCACATGCCCCTGTCCAAAGACTGGCAAACTTTTCATGTAAGGGCAGGTAAGAAATGTTTTCCACTGTATGGGTCAAACTGTCTCTGTTGCAACTCAGTTCTACCATAGCACTGCAAAAGCAGCCACAGACAATATGGTCATGAATGTTACTGGATGTGTGCCAATAAAACTTTATTTGTGGACACTGAAATCCAAATTTCATATACATGCATATTTCTATGTCATGAAATATTATTCTTCTTGTGATATTTTTCAACCCTTTGCATATTAAAAACTGTTCATTCTTAGTTCATGGCCGGCTGGATTTGTCCTGAGGTTATAGTTTGTTGACACTTCCCGGATTCACATTTCCAGCTACTCTGTGGACATTTTCCCCTTTGCTTGCTCCGTTAGTTCCTTGCAAAGTGAATGTCTCTAAAAATTGAGCTGATCACCCCAGTGAAATCAACCTTTCTTCCCAATATTCTGACATCTGTTAGTGACCATTCACTAAGGGATGACAGGGCAGGGAATAAAGCAACAACACACAGGAGAACCACTGTGTTAGCTGTGGCAGGCTGCTGTTGCTTTTCAGAGCTGTGTGGCACTTTTCCTGCCTTGCTTAGCACCTGCCCACCCGTCTCTTCCTCTCTCTCCTTCATTTTCCCGGAGACTTGTGTCTACTCCTGTCATCGTTTTACCGCCTCCCACCCCGACTGCCTCCAACCCACCTTCCAGCTCCACCAAAGGAGCTCCCACAAAGGTCACTGATGACCTCAGTGGTGCTACACCCAGAGGACGTTCTTCAGCTCTCATCTTATTTATTTATTTTATTATTATTTTTTTTTTGGCGGTACTGGGGATCAAACTCAGGACCCTGCACTTGCTAGGCAGGCGCTTATTCCACTGAGCTATATCCCCAGCCCCCAGCTCTCATCTTACTTGCAACTAACACCACTGACCTCCTCTTTCTTTCAAACTCTCCCTCTGACTTTGGCCACTCCTTCTCTCTCTCCTGTGTGTGCTTCCCTGTGCTACCTGGTCAGACAGGTTGGAATTCCTAAAGTCTGAATCCAGGGTCTGTCTTTTTCCTTTAGCTATTTTGCTCGGGCAGTCCTGTAGCTCCTGTCCTTGTGTTACCTGAGCAGCAACCCATACTTCTAACTTTGTACCTAACATCTCCTCTTGAGGTCTTAAAGCACCTTAACTTTACACATATCCCAAATGAAAATCATTCACTTAGTCCACTGCCCACTCAGTAAACAAGCAGTTGCTGCACACTGGCTTGCTATCTGTTGGGTGGTGTCCCAGTGGCTGAGTACACAATTTTCAGTAAGAGACAGCCCCCTATCACAGGGAGCTTACCGAAGGAGACACAATATTAAGCAAATAGTTATGTCGCTGGTACCCTGCAGCTTATTGATATCATAATGACCCCGTTCCCCATTGTCCTCATCTAGAGAACAAGATCTTTCCAGTCCTGAAAGCCAGAGTTATTCTTAACATCTTACTCTTTCTTACTAACCCTGTCCCCACAGTGTACCTTCTGGTGTGGTTGACTCACCCCAAGCATCTCCTGCCTTCAGTTCCCCGCTATCCACCGCAGTCTTCCCAGTCCTGGCCTCCACCCTGCCGCTGCTGGGCCACTGTTCCAAATTAAAACTCAACTTGCTACCTCCTGTCTCCCCTCCACACAAGGACACCAGCTTGAAGTTTTCAAGACTTAACATTGTTCATAAAATCAAGAGCAACTCACCAAGGTCCTCAAGACCCACCTGCCCTCCTGACACTCACCTGGTCTCTCACGCACTGCTTCCTGGTGTGATTGCTCCAGACTTCCTGGCTGGACTCAGCTGTTGAATGCTCAGCACATTTCTTTCTTACCTGGAATATATTGCTTCCTTTAACAGCAATGCCACCATCCCTTTTTCCTGCCTGGATGCCTTGGACACACTTTAGATCTCAGTTCTAACATCACTTCCTCAGCAAGTCTTCTTTGATTTTTTTCCTCCAGGATGGATGTTCCTGTTAGAATTTTTGACACACTTCACAGCATCCTCATGACGTTGGCCACATTATATTTATGTCTAAAATTTGAACACTTTGGTTGATATTTGCCCTTTCAGTAGTTCCTATGGGGAAGGGACTCTTGCTTAAAAAATAAAACTCAAAATTCTGTCATCAGCTAGTAGACATTGCCTGGCAGAAGATAAGTGCCCAGTAACTCAGCGGATGGGTAGTTGGGTGGGTGAAACTGAATGGCGTCCCCCTGCCTGAACCACTTTTCTTATTCTTCTTAGCATTTCAAGGGCAGCTCAAATGCTGCTTCCTGCAGGAAGCCTTCCCTGATGCTCTGCACAGATGTACCTCTTTTCTGGGTCCCTGTCTCTGTGTGCATCTCTGCCCTAGTTTCCGGTGTCCTCTATCTTGAGTCACTGTGTTCACAGCAGCTGTGGTCCCTGTGGTCCAAATGTTTCCCGCGATCCAGGACCTATTTTGTTTCTTTTTGTATCGTTCACATGACTTGTTGTGTTGGACATGGAAGGAGCACAGTAAATACTTGAAAGGATGTTGTGTATAATTCAGGTCATTGTAATCCTGACAATGATCCATCTTCTGGATGTGGCGTAACAAACGCCGAAGGGGACCAGCCAGAGACATTCTCTGCCACTTCTGCCCTTGTCACTTTGCTGCTCCTCTTTCCCTACAAGTTACTCAGCCACCCAACAGCCTTCCCTCTTCTGACCTCATTGATGCAAAATTTCCTTATCCTCCCTGTTACTTTTCTGAATTGTTAGTGGTTCAGCAGGTTTATTACTAATTTTTCCACTGTCTGGGGCATCCATTTCATCCAACCTGCTGATTTGCTACATTTAATTTTTCTGAGAATTTCCATACTTGTGTTTTTACTAACAGCTGTGTTTACAAGGCCTTAATTACTGCCTAATTGTACATACCCACCCCTCCCCCTTCATTTATCCCAAGTCTGGTTACTAAAACTGGAACACTGTAGTTACTCAGATTTTCCCCTCATTGCCCAGGAAAGTTTGGGGTGTAGCTCAGAGCTAGAGTGCTTGCCTAGCATGTGCAAGGCCCTGGGTTTTTTTCTCAGCACCAGAAAAAAATGTTGAAGTATCTCTCACCTCAAAAATTTATGATATGATTTTGTTACAGCCTAGTTGGTGTTTTGTGATCCTGATTAAATTCGCTCATTACATATCCCAACTCATCTGTTCCTGTCCATACTTTTGGCTGTGCTGTGTGCACCAATATCTTTGGCTTATTGGAAGAACAGTGTGTTCCGTTTAACTGAATATTCTGCTTAGCTGAGTTTTCCTAATTGGTAAGCACAGGCTCCTGATTGTCACAAAATTAAAAGTACAGTACAATTTCCTTCACTATATTGCTAAGCTAATTGTTTAAACCACTAGTGATGCTTTCTGCATGCCAGGTACCGTCTCAAGGGCTTACCTCACATTGCCTCACTGAATCCTGGCAGACATCTGACAAGTTGGTGTGGATGAGGATGCCACCTTTATCACACAGAGCCACTAAGTCACTTATTTAAAACCGGGGGCTCATGAGTGGTACACGCAGGATTCTTGACTCTGAAGATTTTAATTATCATGATGGAAGCTTCTTTTTTTTCTTGTTATTGTTGGGGATTCAGCCCAGGGGCGGCTCATGCCTGCTAATAAGCAAACATTGTACAACTACAGTGTGTGTTCTCCTCTTTGTGCTGGAGTTCTTGATTTCCTGGTCTCTTGTCATTCAGAGTGACCCTCTACTCTCATAGTTCCTTTAGGTGGCCGTGAGGACACCATTCATCATTGTGCTGCGGTCCAGATGGTGGAAGGACTTTGGTCAGGTCGTCCTGACTTTCTGTGGTATGGTCTCAGTAAGGGCTTTGAAATGGAAGCATTATGAATAAGGTCTAAGATTCTGGGCTCAAAGGACTGTGGGAATTGAGAAGTTAGTGCATAAAGAACTGGTTTTAAATCTTAGTCAAGTCCCTTGACAAAAATCTAAGGAACTTAAGCTGCACCAATATAGAAACCAGGATCAATCAGTCCATCAACAAATTTTTATTAAATTCCACTAAACACAAGGCACCATGCTCAGTGCTGTGGGCAGCTGTCCGAGTAGCCCCAGTTTCTACAGCAGCATGGTTATTTGAAGCTTCTGATGAAAAAGACTATTTATGGCATGTCCGAGCTTATGGCCCTGACGGCTGCTAAGTCTTCTTAAGCCTGAAACTGAGATTGCTGGTTTTTCTTGAGAGAAGAAGAAAACAAAACAGAGTGCCCATCCCTGTGTTTGGGAGGGTGTAAATTGAGCTCCTGTGTTATGCAACAGCGGGAACCGGACTGAAAGTGGCTTTCCTGGGAAAAACAAGAATCAAGAGACCGCTTGAGCTCTCTCCTGCTGCAAGGAGGGTCAGGATGAGATTACAAAAAGAAAGGGAAAAAACCCAAACATTTCCATGGAATGTCTCAAGTACATGTACTTTTTCTTTTAAATGACTCTGAACTTATCTTGCCATTTGGAAATGTTAACTTTGGAAAGGGCGATTAGCATATGGACGTGTGAAATTGCTGAGAATGTGAGGGTAGCGCAGGAGAGAGGAAGCGGCAATGGATTGTCAAAACGTGCATGGCTGCCTGGTGTCAAGAGTGTAGAACATATGTGAAAGGTCAGTAGGTGGGAGAGAAGGTGTGGGAGCACTGCCCGTGCACAGAAAACCCAGAGGTGCATTTCTGAGGGTCACAGAGCTCTGATGTGGCTAGCTGTGGGCTGCCACCATGGGGCAGCTCAGGAATAGTGATGTTCAGGATGTTTTTTTTTTTTTTTCAGAGACCCCATGCTACAAAATAGAATATTTGTGACCTTCCATGATTCTTATGTTAAATCTTAATGTCCAGTGTGATGGCATTTGAAGGTAGGCCTTTGGGAGGTGATTAGGTCATGAAGGCTGAGTTGTCATGGATGGAATTTGTACCCTCATGAAAGAAGCTCAACACAGTTCTCTTGCCTCTCTATCCTAAGAGGGTTCGGTAAGAAAATTCATCTTCAGCCTAAGGAGTCAGCTCTCCTCTGATAGAGAATCTACTGTCATCTTGATCCTGGTCTTCCCTCCCTCCAAAATGGTGAGCAATACATTTCTGTTGCTTGTAAGCTACCCAAGCCCTATTTGTTACAGCTGCCTGCATAGACAAAGCCATTCTCAACCTTTAGAGAGTTATCTGTGGATTAACTGTGATGAACTACTCCTTGCTTTACCACCAGCTGACTGAGCTCTGGCTCATCAGGCTCATGGTGTAAGCGTGCTCTGGAACTAGGATGCGCAGGACCTCATCCCTAACCAACTTTGTGACCTGAGGCAAGTGACTTAGTCTCCTGTGCTTCAGTTTTTCCATCTGTGAAATGGGGATATTAACATTATTGATCTCTGAGAGTTTTGGGAAGGTTAAATGAGTTAATATGTGGAAGCTGCTTAGAATGTGCTTGTCAGACAAGTTTTTAAAGAAGCGAGTGGTTACTATAGTATCATTTTTATTCTGAAGTACTCCAGTGTGTGACTTTTGGGGGGACAGTAGGCCGGTAGTATTCAGAACTGTTAGTTATCTGAGAGAGCTAATCAGATAGGAGAAAGGGCTGGCCAAAGTTACAAGGGTCCGTTCTGCTCACGGATAGATTATCATTATTACTTTCATTCTTATTTTTCTTTTGGGGAAGTATCATTATCTGTATTAATGAAAGACAACTACATATAACACCGTGTTTATGCACAGAGAAATCAAGAAGAAAGAGATTTCAACGTGAAGCAGACCGGTAAATGGAGGTAATTTCAACCCCTCATTTCAAACTGCCCTTATCTTCATAAAAAACAAAGAGTGGGAAGGAAATGAAATATCATAGATAGCATTGCTGGAGATTGATTTCAACCAGGAAGAGGAGAGGTTGGATTCTGAGAAACTTTTTTTTAGAGTACTCAGACTCACATGTCTAAGTGCATGTAAGGCTTAGATGGGCTAATGATACGCGGTTGCTGTAAATATTTATTTTAGTGGTCATCATGTCACATCTGCATGTACTGTGCTGGGTTTGTGAGGGCTCAGGGTTTAAAGGGCCCCTGTGTGCTTCAGGGAGAAGTTTGAAAAGCAGCATGGGTGGGATGTTATTGTGTGCAGAACGGGGTGTGTTTGTCTGAGGACAAATTTCCTATAGCTATGCTGCAAGATCTGTGCAGCTACCGGGTGGGGCAAGGTTAGTCCATGTGTTAAACTATGAAATCATCAGTAGTGGCTGACCTCAGATGATGGGATGGGTAGAGAAGAAGGCTGAGGTCCTGGGCTCTTCTTCCCAAGTCTTCAGAGCCGCGTTACGCTAGTTGGACCTTTGCAGAAGTGACAACAGTGAGGTGCCCAGCTTAGAGAAGCTGGAGAACCTTACTGTGCTCTGGAGAGAAAGCTGTGAGGAGATGTCTTACACAGGTCAGGAGGGTTCTGGCCAATTTGCTGCAGAGAGGCTAGGGGAAGTGAAAGACCTTGGGAAGAAATAGAAGCAGGCCTCCTCAGAGACTTTGCAGCATTCACGTTTTGATGAAGAGATCAAATTAAATTGAGAAGGACAGAAAAGAAACCTGGCAGGTTTCCCTGGTAAAAACAATGCAAACATCTAAAATAATCTGCATCTTGGGTAAATGACATATTTCCTGAAAGTGAGAGAAAAACTTGTATTTCTAAGGCACTTTTCTTTCAAGGGCATCAAAGCTGTTTGTCTGTTTCTTTTTTTAAAGGTTCCTCCTTCTGACAATAGAATCTGGTCCAGAATGATGGTTAATCAGAGATCCAGAGGGCAGAGCCTGAGACTGCAGTTAGACACATCAATTGGCTTTATCAAGAGGTGACCAAAGCACTTGGAAATAGGAAACCTCTCGGTTGTTCCATTTAGGATCAAGGCCCTACAAGGTGAAGATGCCCTGGAGTTATTAGTGCACAACCTACACATGCTTACAAGGAAGCCCTGGTCCTATAGGAGATTCTATGTTTTTGGTAGGGATTTAATAAATTCAACCCAAATATAGAAAAGATCATTGTAATACCTATTGTTTTCTCTGTTTCTTTTGCCTTCTGTTCACATTAGTGAGTGGTAAGCAAGTATTTCCAGAATTTGTGTTTAGCTAGTGTATTTCTTGGGTGGGGAAATTATATAATCATTTATCTTATAATTGCTCTCACCAGATACTTTATCCCTGTGGGAAATTTCACTTCTGATTGCTGTCCTATCTATGACACCCTGTGGCCTCCTATGAGTTGGCGGGGTTCTGGGCTTTCTCCATTTGGACCTCTGTGGTGCAGGCCCAGGCAGACTCAGATGGTCCTGATGCGGCGGCTGGCGGGCAGGTAGTTCACTGCGGACACTTCCCATGGTGGTGTGGCCAGTCCTTGCAGTAACTGTGTAGCGGTGGGCCTGTGGCTCAGATTAGATCTGGCAGCCCTGGACTTTCTTATCTGTAGAGTGGGAAGCCGCGGCCAGAGCATTTTCATTTTCTCTTTTATCTTAGACCTTAGGCCATTAGCTTACTATTATAAAGACGCCTTTCAGCCAAAGCTCACCTCTGATTGCTCAGCAGATCCCAGAAAACAGCTTCTACGACTGTAATATCTGTTAGAGGAAACCCATTTAGAGACCTGCAAATTGGGAGTGCTCTGTTTTCTCCTCGCAAAACAGGAACCATTCTGGTCTCAGTGTCTCTGTGGCTCAGTTGGTCAGTCCAGCTTTGATTTTTCTCTTTTTCTCTCTCTTCTCTTTCTCTTTCTTCTCTCTCTTTTTTCTCCCTCTCTTCTTCCTTCCCTCCCTCCCTCCCCATCTCTCTCTCCCTCTCTCTGATGTTGTCACTTGGGATTGTATCCGGGGCCTTATTTGTGTGAGCACTCTACCACTGAGCTACTCCCCCAGGCCCCCACGTTTGATTTCTTACCAGCATCAGGCAGACATTTAGTAGAACTTCAGGGCAGGATTTGGAGGCCAGCAGTTTGCAACTTCCCAGCCATCCAGCAGTGAGACCTGTCTGCCATGAGGCTTTGGAAGAAGTCCTCCATACCCTGGCAGCTCCAGCTTCTGAAGCGTCCCCAGCTGTGGTCCATCCAGGGATCCATGTTTCCATGTCTTTAAATAACAGCTTGATTGTTATAGGCTTGCTGCACAGAGCCAAAAGCATTTGTATCTTGTCGCTTTGCTTTTTCTTATGAAATAAAATAAAGAAGAAAAGAAAAGAGAAGAAAAAAAAGCTTTGATGTCCTTGGAAAAAAAGCACTATAGAAGCACAAGTTTTCTCTCACTTTTAGGAAATTTGTACATTTACCCATGACTCACGTTATTTCAGATGTTTGCCTTCTCTTTTTTTACAAGGAAGCCTGCCAGGTTTCTTTTCAGTTCTTCTCAACTTAATTTGATCTCTTCATCAAAAACCTATTTCTGTGCATTTTCATTTTCCATGCGGTGCTATGGAGACCACAGAGGACCAGACCACACTATAGGAGCTTGTGCTTGAGCACAGATGACTTGGGCACCACTCAGAGGAAATATAAGTACCACGGAAGGATATATGAGTAACATAACGGCAACCACAGAACCCATGTATAGGGAGAAGGGAGGATACCCTTCTGCCTTATTGAAGGAGAGGGTGATAGCATTGGGGAGCTATCACGAGGAGGATATTAAATGGAATGTCAGGTGTATAGATGTGGTTGAGATGCGGGGAAATTAATATCCCTGTTTTCTCTGCCCAGGCACTTTGCCCGGGGATGGTGGATCTTCAAGCTTCATCTAAAGACCGCCATTTTGGATGTTGGGCTTCCTTCTTCCTTTCTCTCATTGCAGTTCATTCCCTGTAGTTTCAGGTTAGTCATTGCTGGGGGTAGATGTGGACATTCCAGGTCCTCAGCTAATAGTCAAGGCTTGAGACAACCGTCTCCTTATCTGTTTCTTTGTTTGGTTATATCAGTTCCTAGTTGGGTGCCATATTCCCAACCATTACCAATTAAAGGGCAATGGTCTTTTTATTACTCACTGGGCTAAGGTGAGAAGCCAGGAGGCAGAAGACGTGGGTGCATGTGGCAGGTTGCATATGCCCTGGAATTTCTGTTCTCTTCCCCCAAACCACTAAAAAGGTGGTGAAGAAAAGGTATAAACCTACAGGGACCAAGAAAAGAGGACAGAAAATGACATCAGATGAAAAAGAAGAAAATTATTGGATCAGGAAAGTGGAGAGAGGAGTGCTTGCATGGCAGAGGGGAAAGTTAATGAGAAATAAACCACCTTACCTCCACAAACCAACTCTCAAAGCAGTGAGACAGTGCGACCTTAGGGGATGGATTGAAGATTTCTCTCTCTCTTTCTCTCAGGAGATCTCCTTTCTTAGTCCAAGCAGCCATCAGCTGTTCTTTCCCTGGTCCACTAGGAAGTAGGGGGTTTAATCCCTGGATATTTGAACCAGGGAGAGGGAACAGTGGCAGCAGTGATGAGCTGGATAAAAAGCGAGTTAAAGTCTAGTTCTCTTCTGCTGGTGTGTCCTGGGGTGCTGCTCCTCACGCCCCCACTCCCTGAAAGTCGTGAATCAGTGGTTCCGCCCTCGAGACATAGAATCCCTAGGAGGAAAGACCCATAGAATCTGACAGGAGATGGCTGGTCCCTGCTGTATGACCCCACAGGGAAGCCACCAGCCGAGAAGGCCTGCACTTGGACACAGAACTCCTTCTCACACTGTAGCTCCTTTCCCTCTGGGAACAGGAAGCCTAAGAACCGGAAGCAGGAAGAAGTCACGCCCCAAGCTGGACAGCCTAAGAGAGATGAGAGGATGGAACAGCCGTGGTATAAGACCAGGATATTGTCAAAGAAAACACAGCAGAACTAAGATAATCTTGAAGATGAGGTCAGAAGATCAAACAGGAGATTATGCAAAAAATATAGAAAGACAAAAATACATAAGATGGAGAAAATGATTAGAAAATTAGAGGATTAAACTAGGAGATCCAGCATGTGACAGCTCAAAGACTCTGGCCGCTTCCTCTGGCAACCTGATTAAGCCTTCAGACCCCCTACTCAGAATTATGTTAGTCTTTTTAAAAAAGACTATTTTAAAATCAGTTTTAAATTTATAGAAAACGGGGAAAAGGAAGACAAGAGAGATGAAAACAGCAATATGTAAACTAAAACTCCTCTTTCCCCCTTGGGAAAAGTGATGGGAGAAACATGTCATATCCTGGGTTTTTCCCAGCCAAATACAGTACTGGGGTTTTTCCCTGCCAAATACAGACCCAACGCTTCGTACTCACTAGGCAAGTGCTTTACCCCTGAGCTACATTCCCCAGGCTTTTTAATTTTTATTTTGAAATGGAACCTCTGCTGTCCAGGTTGGCTTTGAACTCGCAATCCTCCTGTCTTAACCTCTCATCTAGCTGGGATTACAGATGTGTGCCATCGTGGCTGCTATATTCCAGTTTTAAAAGACTTTTGAGGGCTGTGGGTGTAGCCCAGGGGCAGAACGTTTGCCTAGCGTGAACTGAGACCCTGAATCTCACCTCTAGGGGAAAAAAATGCAAAGACTTTCAGGGAAAAGATAAATAAAGCAAGAAGTACATAGGAATACAAAGGAAGCCAATTTCATTGAACTACAGTTGTAAAAATATTAGAAAACAAAACAGTGCTATAGTAATATAGGTGCTTTTAATGAATACATTAAAGAGCAAGAGCTAGAGGCGAGTCTATTGTAACTTTGAAGCAGCAATGACTGCAAATGATGTTATTCAGGTATTTGCATCAGTGTGATGTGAGATAAACGTGTCTGGGATTTCTATAGGCGAATACCAGAGAACACTGCAGTTTTAATCAGACATTTATTGAACCAGTACATTTGAAAACTATGTGCATATCATTTTTATAAAAGGTGACGATTTAAAAAATAATTAGAGGAGCTGGGGATGTAGCTCAGTGGAATAAGCGCCTGCCTAGCAAGCGCAGGGTCCTGAGTTCGATCCCCAGTACCGCCAAAAAAAAAAAAATTAGAAAACATAATTATTATTCAGGCAGAAGAGGCTAATAAATTTAATGACGGTGATAAAGAGTCTCTGGGAAGACAGGTAACTTCGAAATAGCAAAATAAGTTTGCATGACACTTTACAGTTTTTAACATGTCTTTTCACACATTCCTCCATGCGATTTTCACAACAACCTGTAAGTGAGGCAGTAAGAATACTGTCCTTGTATTTGGTTCATAAATGAGACACCAAGACAGGACTCATAGTCCAGTCCTTGAATTCTACTCAAGTAGAGGCTTGATTAAATAAGGAAGGTTGAAGCTTCCCACATATCACAGCAAGGTTCAAAGTCTCACTGCCCTAGGCTGATGGTCACAAGAGTGGAGTGGTCATTGGAGGTCAACTCTCAGGCTGGAGGTAGCAGTTGAAAGGAGGTACTGGGTGGAGGTCACTTTAGATGAGGTGTCCTTAGGAGACAGAAACCCAGAGTTTCAGAGAGCTTCTCTTTTGCTACCTGGAAAATCTTTTTTTTTTTTTGCGGTACTGGGGATCGAACTCAGGACCCTGCGCTTGCTAGGCAAGCGCTTATTCCACTGAGCTATATCCCCAGCCCCTACCTGGAAAATCTTGATATCATTTTCCCTGCCTGATGTTATTTCCAGTTCCTTCCTTCCATCCTTCCCCTTCACCGCTTTCCCAGAGCCTTTGTCTTTGTTAGTGTAGATAGCTGCTAAAGGTCATGTTTCTCGCTTTCACGATGCCCTGGCAGAGCTGTCAATCAGGATGCCTGGCCTCCTTCTCCCACAGCTGGGCCAAGAGGGATGTTACATCCCTCAACACAGCAGCTGACGCAAAAGATGAAAACACTGGCTTCAGGCTTAATTAGGTGCCTCCCGTGTAATTTTCTGATTGGAGGTGGAAAACTATTTTTTCTGTTTTAAAACATTAAGGGGTTGTCTGGAGTTGCTAGGAGCTATTTTTTCTGTCATATGGAAAGAAATTCTCTGATGTAAAAGAAAATGCTATTAAAATAGGGACATAATGAAAATGAGGTGGAAAGAGGGAGAAGGGGGCCAGAGAGACAAAGAGAGACAGACCAGCACAGAACAATGTAACACGGGGTGAATGTAAGTATCTGGGGGTTCAGATTTGGGGAGGGAAAAAGACAGAAGAGAGATTTTGTGGCTCTTTAGTAAATTTCACTTCTTATCCCAGGGTTTTGGTTCCTGGAATTCTTCCTTCCATTCTGTGAGCCACTTTAGTATATTTAACATCCAAGAATGCCAACAAATTCCCTTCTTACTAAACCAACTTGAGATGACTGTCCCTTGTAAACCAAAGAGTCCTGACCATCCATCAGGGTCCTGCAGACATTATCAGAGGTGAGTTTTTGCTTGTGGGGCCCACTCCTTCTCTTTCTTAAGGTTACAGCAGAGCCCACTGCCTCCTCCAGTGCCTGTTGAACTTCCCAGCACTCTTCCTGTGCTTTCTCAGACACAATCTCCACAGAGGCCCTCTCCTCTTACTCTAAAGTGTTATTTATTCATTTTATTCAGCAAGCATTCACAAATGGCCTGGAAACAGCAACCAGTAGGGTGGAAATAAAGATATGACTAACTATGAGTCACTGTAAAAAGTAATTCATTTCTTAAAATAAATCTAAAGTTATGAGAGGTCAGGAAGGAGTGACCATGATGTGTGGGGTTTGGAAAGGCTCAGTGGGCGCTATAGATGGGCAGAGATGAGAAATTCAGACAGTGGCATGGAGGGGAAATATGCGAGCTTGGTGGTGGGTGTGGCTGCTTTTGGAGGGCAAGGCCCCAGCACAGTGGGAGGGCAGATTTGCTCAGCCTGGTGCAGAAACATGAACCAGCCAATCCTTTCCTGCTGGCATCTCGGAGGCCATCTGGTTGTCCGCTTGGCTTGGAAGGCACTGCATTTGAGTCTTAATGGTATGAGAACATTCCCGTCTTCATGCTGAGGGGCTGGATTCAGGAGGAGAGGCAGGTTCAGGGAAATAGGTGGGTGTTTTGTCATGGGAACCAGGATACTTTTTGTTTTTTTAAGAGTAGGAAGAATTTGTTGACAGAAAAAAAGCTTCTAGCAGAGAGGGACAGAAGAGGGCCCACAAAGCGGGCTGCCCACCAACCCCACTTGTTTTATTGAGCAAAGCTACAAGTTGAGGCGGGCTTCAGGTGGGACAGAACCATATATAACCAATCGATAAGACTCCAAGTATAGTTGCTTAGGTAATATTAATCCAGTGGCAAATCATAGGATGGGTGTGAGGTGGGGCAAAACTATGATCGACCAATGAGATTACAATAAGTATAGTCGCTAGGGTAATGATTAAATGGGGATCCAGTGGGGAAAGAAGTCATGTAGCAAGCACTCATGGGATGGGCAAGGACTTTCCTGGAGGGGTGGATTAAGGTTTGGTCCTCCACCCCAAGGTGACTGACACTTACTTAGAATGTCACTTACTCTGGGAATCAGGGTACTGTTGCCATTATCACGCATAAGACTCCAGGTGTGGTACTGGTCCCACATCAGGGTAGCACTGCCCTTGTGGGTGCATTTTCCAGAGTCTAGGTGAAGGCACTGGGCACTGCTTGCTGCAGGTGGTTCTTGGGAGTGTGTTTGCCTCCAGGAGCCTCTGTGCTACCTGCTTTGGGAATCTGCATCACCCCCATTTGTAAAATGGAAGCTTCCCCTCCCTGGTGCTGCTTATTGGTACCAGTTCAACTGGCTGAGATGGATCAGCTTCCTATAAGATATGTAAGGAAAAGAAATGCATATTTTAGCTGGTTCTGTAGAAGAAAGTTTCAACTTGTGCCTTGTATGTATCCCCAGAAAAGTTTTCTCCGTAGAATAATTTGGATACAACATGGAGGAAAGCTAAACCGTCCTGACAAACAGACTTAGGGTTGAGAGTTTCTTCTTCTAAATAGTACTACACCTAGAGTTTTAACAAGATAACAATCTAAATAATAGATTGTTATAAACTAAATCATAATAAATAATCTAAATCATACAACTCTGTTCCTTCCATTCAGACTCAAAACTGTAGTAAATATGCTCTTGCCAGATATTCTCTGCCTTTCCTGGGTTTCCATGCACTGGATGTCGGTCACTGTTTGTCTTTGCTGGAAAGGACTCCAGACACTCACAGATATTAAAAGAATAGGGAACCTCTGCATGCCGACAGAAAGCCTAGACCCTTCGGAAAGCTTTCCGGCCAGATCAGCTTTCCTTTTCCTCTTTTTGAGAATTAAGTACAGTGATGGTTGATAAATACAACCAATTGTTGGCCTGTTATACTCTCAACTATGGATGTGTCATCTCATTAGTGTCCTTGTGATGTGACAATAATGATGATGGTGACTGATAATGATGATGGTAGTAATGAAAGGGCAAATTTGTCACAAAACTAAGAAGAGTTAAATTTTTACTTACACAGTTCCCATGTAAGGGCCCAGAAGTGACCGTTGTGGTGTGATGACACAGTTAGAAGGCACTTGTCTTTTTATGCTGACCTCGCCTTTGTCATTGTCCCCTTGTATTAAATGGCTTTGTGGTGGCTAAGGCATCTGTTTTCTCATTCTAAAAGAGCAAACGTTTTCATACTTAAGTTTGCATTCATAACTCTACATTATCTTTCCTAAGGTAGAATCTAAACCTCTGTACACACCAGGCTTTGCGTAGCCTGGACCAGCGCTAGAGGAAACAAGGAAGGCAAAGGATTTGGGATTTCTCTATCTTGTCTTTAGTCAAGCATATGACAAAATCAGCAGATACTCTGCTCCTTACATGGGTTTTATCTCCTATCAGTGAGGAGAAAATGAGTATCAAGACTTCCTAGCCATAAATATCTGTTGCTATTAATAGGAAAGCTATTGGAAATCTCAGTAGTTCTGAAAGACATTTTTTAAAAGTAGAGATAGGAGGAATAACATACTGCATGCTTCAGTTTCTCATAAGTTGCTCAGTGTGTTGGTTTGGGGGGATATTTGCAAGGGAGAACAATACAATGCAGTACACATATTTTATAAGATTATTTATAATAGTCACCCAAAGAATGATATACAGGAGAGTGCAGGAAATCTGTCCACACACTAGAGACCAGGAATCCAGCTGAGGGCCTGGATCACATGATAATGTCCTACATGAGTGCGGCTGAATACCTAGAGCCCATAAAGATGCCTCCCATGAATCCAAATTGAGGCGCAGAGCCCATAACAATGTCTCATGTAGGGCTGTTTCACGGATGTGCTCTGGGAAGGCCCAGAAGTCAGTGATGGAATCTAGGGAGTCTGTGCCAGAGGGATGAAGGATCTGCGCTAGCAGGCTGAGGGATCCAACTGGAGCCAGGAAGCAATGCTCAGAAGAACCAGAGCTCCTCCGAAAGGTACCACAGCCATGCTCAGCAACAGTGAGGTCTGAGCTCCTCTGATGATCAAGATGGCTGAGTTCCTACTGGGGAAGCCAATGCAGCGAGCTTCTCCAGGAGACCGGCAGCGCACCATCTTCCCCTCCGGAGCCAGGAAGCGATGCTCAAAGTGAAGACCAGAGCTCTCCCAAAGTGAACCAAAGCTATTCTCAGTGCTGACAAGTCCTGAGCTCCTTGGAGGAGGAAAACAGCCAAGTTCATCAGGAAAGCCAGCATGATGAGCACCTCGGAAAGAACCAACAGTTCCTTACAGCTCCTACCAGCTCCCAACAGCCTTTCCTCTGCTCCCAACAGCCTCACTTCTCCAGTGCTGCCTCTTATGCTGCTGGCAACAGTCCCCAGGTGGGCCTCACACACCCAACACCACACTGACTCAGTTCAGCTGGGGGTTATAAATTGACCACCAGTGGGCAATCCACCACACCTGGTTTCTGGAATCAAAGTTGGTTACTGGCCAAAACTATCCTATGACTGCAAGGAGCACAGTAAACTCTTTTCGCAGCTAGCTTCAGAGTCCCAGTGGGAAATAGACATCCTTCTTCATGGGTTGTTAACTGGAAAGCACTTTTGATCCTTAGAGTATGTTAAGATGGAGCATTAGCATGTTTCCATGGGTTTGTCTACTATCAGGGCTGGCCTTACGAACACAGAGGTTCTTTCATATAGAACATAAATTTAAAGGAAAACAAGTAGAACCACTTCTTCAAAGATGTTCTTCTCCATTGCAAGTTACCAAGAGCCTCTGATTTTCAAGTACACCCTCCTGAAATTTGAGGGCCTCACAGAGGAGCATGGGTCTTACACAGAAAGTTCTTTCCAAGTTTTGCCAAGGTGTGCCCTTGCTAAATGGTCCCAATTCAGAGAAAAGATGAAGTTGAGAGAAAATTTAGCTTTTCCTTATAGGTTTCTCTTCAAAGTTTAATGATGGCATGTAGTAAAAAATTAACTGAGAAAATAGGAACTGGGGATTTTTATACCCCATCATCTCTTTGTGGCAATCTAATTGGAATCAAACTCCAGTTTCCCAGAAAATATGAGAAAAGCAGTCCTATCATCCCCAAACTCCCAAGTCTATGTCACCAGGAAATAAATGAACCTTCCCATTTCTTATAACTGGAAGCATAAATGGCCATGTAGAGTCAGGCTGAATCACTTGGAATCATGAACATGCATCAAACAAATATCCAGAGCCCCCTGAATCAACAAATTTCAGATCTCAAATTGTAGAATCCTACAACTAATAACTGACTGAACTTATTTAGGTAAAGGGCATATGATAAAGAAATACCACCCGTGTCTTTTCTTCACTATAAGAGATATCACGAAGTGGGTAAGAGCATGGACGTTTCACTCGCTAGTGTTTTTTTTTAAGATTAACTGCATCTCAGTTTTCTCACCCATGAAGTGAGTGTAGTGGTCCTCTGCTCCTCACCTGATGGTTTGCACTCAGGTCTGTCCCTACACTTCCTTTGCTCTCCTCTGTATAGCAAGGGAACCTCTTTCTAGGACCCTGGGTCCTCTGGTTCAGCTAAGAGGAGGCCTGGACAGAAGATCTGAGGGCAACCAGAAGAGAGAAGGCAGGACATTCCTCCTTCCTCCTCTCTTGCTTCCTTGGTGTAGTGATAGTAGTGTCCTTCACAGCTCCAGTGCCCTCCAGTCCCTGATCCCATGGTCTCAGCTTCTACATACAGTCTTCATGACAGTTCCAGCTACTTGGTCCAAGAGTTTGGACCTTAGAATATGATCTTGTCCCCTTAGTGCTCCAACTTTGACAGTAGCTTTTATTTTGGCTACTCTCTGAGCTGCCTCATGGGTCCCTGTATGACCTTTCAGCTCTGCTATTACGTGCATAACTAATTCCCCATAATCAATTCTTTCTATTAAAAAAACAGAATAGTTTCCATTTTGCTGGCTGGACCCTGACTGACTCCAAACTCACAGGACCCCCGGAAGAATTAAGTGAGTTAAGGTATATAATTGTTTAGCAGATTACCCCAGAGTACAGCAAGGGCTCCTCATGCGGTAGCTATCAGCACTGCCCTTCTCAGCAACGACCGTGAGGGTACAGTGCATGGGTTATTATTTTTTCTTTTAATGTTAGTGGTTAGAATATGACATCACTTAAAAAGAAATCTGAAATGGACACATCTGCCGGGAGGACTGCCGACAGTCTCTAGCTCATGTGCAGTCTCCAGTTTCCATAGAAACCAAGCAAAGAAAATTTGCTAAAGGAAGCCTAGAAAATAAGTAGATTCAGGTCTGTATGGTTATGTCTCAAACCCTTTAGCAGTCACACAAGCAGACTGCTATTACTATTACCTTATTGTCTCTTTAATGTCTTTTTTCCTATAAGATGCAGTACCCACAGGTTCTTTTCCTATGCTGAGCATGACACAAAGTGTATGATTTCTGTGTCACGGCACATCCCCAATCACATCCCCAATTGCAGCGCTTCCAGTGTTACACTCACAGCGTTTATTTGCCACATTGGTAGATAAACCCAGCTCTTGTCATTCTGTGGCCATTCAGAGGTTACTGCTCTCTGTGAAGATACAGTAGCAAATGACCAAACACTAGAATGGAGAGGAAACAACTGAAATTCCAATTAACATCCTGAGATGTGTGTGATGCTTCAGCTGGAGTGGAAATATTAAATTTCTATGCATAAGGATGGGGAAGTGTGAGGGATTCTTAGGTCATTTGATGACAGTCGAACTTCTTGTAATTCCTCTTTAGCTATCAGAACTGGCAGCAGTAACAAGTGAGACAACCTGAATCCAACCTGCCAGCATCTGAATCAATAACCAGGCAATCTTGCTTCAATTTCCAAGCAATTTTAAACCTTTTCCTTTAAAATGCCTCTCAGAAGGGAAAAACTGAGGGGATGGTAGAGAAATAGAAGCATCTATAATGCCAACGTGAGCTTCACTACTTTTCTGTGTGAGGGCAAGTTTCCAGGGATCCCTTAGGGGCATCCTCAGGGCACTGGGAAGGTTGTACCACTCCTACCAATACCAGCAGAGCCCTGGCACAGTGAGTTCTCTTGAGCAGTTGCCATGGCTAAGTGCATACTTAGCTAAACTGGTTTCTAAGAGCACAGAGAAAACGAAAATAAACATGGGAGAAAAGGACTTGGGTGCTTGTGATTGGGTGGCATCACAGAGGACAGAACAGAGTAGATGCAACTCTAGGCATGGTATCAGAAGCACTGAAACCATTGTGGTTCTGCCACTTTCAAGCTGTGTGACCCTCAACAAATCACTTTATTTATTCATTTTTTTTTCACCAGTGGCTAGGGACAGACAGTGAGTGGCCCAGTCCAAGTACTGGCACACTCAGAAAAGCTTGCTTGTGAGTAAGCACATGATGTACACCCAAACATCACTATGTCAGTCAGTCAGCATTTATTAAACCATACTCTAAAGCCAGTACTTACTATGATAATGACATTGTGTTAACAACTCAGGTAACCTTCCTCATACCAAGTGGCTATGGAAGTGCATGAGAGCACACCAAGGTTCCCTAAAGGCCGTACAGAGAACTCCAGATCTGAGCCACAAAATCAAACGACGGTCTCTGGAGCTCCTGTTTGGTGGAGCTCCTCTCCGCCATCTCTGATTTCCCATCTGAGGTTGACTCTTTCACCATGACCTCTGTGGCCACGATAAGAGTGCCGTCTTTAGTTGGAGTTCTTAAGAGCATTTGTGCTGTTGTTTTCCACTAGTAGCTTAAAAGTCAAATGCTTTCTCATTGTACATTTGATTTTTAAAGAAAGGGAGATCTTTACTTTAACACTGAGTTAAAGCATACAGAATTGCATGGGGAGTAGAGGGGTGAAGAGTTCCATCAAGCTGGCCTTGGTTGCCATGGCATCTGGATGACCAGTTGAATCACTCCGGGGAGAGCTGTCCCAAGGGGGACAAGATGAATCTCAAATGTGCTATCATTTATGCTCCTTCATTGCAAAGTTCTTTACAATTGCCAGTGAGCTAATCCTCCCAACAGGCCTGACAAGGCAGATCAATACTATTATACCCTTTAGTGCACAATATTATTATCCACTTTAGAGCTCATTATCTTACCAGCCAATTTCTCCATCTTTAGGGTCCCATCAGTGTCCTCTCATGGCAATACCCCATTTTGTGACTGTGAGTCTGTGTTACCCATGGAACACTACAATTGCCCTGGCAAGAAAGGCCAGAGATAGGTTCGGTGGTACAAGAAACGTCCTGGGGCTCAATATCATCAGCATTCAAGGTTATTCAAGTGCAAGGACTCTAGGCAAGAGGTGCTGGGCACCAATCCAGAGGACAGGACCACTTAACCACTCACTGGATGATCTCACAAAGGGATTCTGGGATTCAGTTCATGCCACTGTAGAGTAGGGGTTTATTATAACTTCCTTCTCTTGTTTTCTTTTCTGTTTTGCAGAGTAGTGAGGACAAAATGAGACCATAGCTGTGAACATCCTTTGGAAGAACATGCAACAGAAGAGGTGATAGGGATGGTGCGCATCAAAGCAATGATAAAAGCCATCTTTGTTCTTTGTCCATATTTAGACCACAGAGTACAAACAGAAGGACTCAACAGCCTGTCTAGCTGGATGGTTTCAGTCAGATGAAAATCTGCTCATGTGGCACATGAAGAAATTTGCTTGAAGTCAAGATCTGCTTGAAGTCAGCCGGTGATGGAATTGAGAAGGTCTAGAAAGCAGAATTAAAAGTCCCTTGCAAGGTGACCAGCTCATTGCAGTTTTTCTAAGGCTTTCCCGGGAAAATAAGATGGCTGGGCACATATCTCTGAGACTAAAGCTTCAAGTTTGCACTGTCCCTGGGTTGAGTAGGTCTGAGCAGAGTGTGGCTAGCTTTCCCAGGCCTTGCTTACCTAAGAACAAGACAGAAGATTCTTGGTCAGTTTCCAGTAGTCTTAAGTGGGAATTTTAAGATCCAAAAAGGTATATTGTAGATGCAGGCATTTAGGGGCTTAGAAGTGCTCCTGTCAATGAAATCCAGTGTGTCAGTTTACATGTGAAACCAAATAAGTGCTCTCTTTTTCAGGTGTTCAGACAAGATGGGTTTGACTAAACAAAGGTGAGGTTCTGGTATGAAATGGGGAAAGAGTGAGAGAAAGGGGTCCTTTTAGGGTATCCGTCCATGGACCTTGACATTGCCCTGCTTCTTCCACTTACATTCTATTAAGGATCTGTGGGCCCCAGTGTCAAAAACCTTCTGAGGCTGATTGCTTACAGTGGCTGGGTGGTACAAGATGCAAGACTCAAAAGACACGGCAGAGGTGCTAGTGCCTAGGCAGCACTGGGAGCCCCCGTGGGGTAGGGAGAAGAGCGAGTTCCACTGAGGGTCCCAAACATCAAGTGGTAACATGGGTTCAGGAAGGTAACACAAGCACCGGGAGAGCTCTTCATTCCCAGAGGGTAGCTCGGATATGGAGAGGTGCTTACAGCCTTGTGTCCAGGAGAACTGGCCGGACTGCATGGGGAGGCAGGACCCTGGCACATGAGGTCTCTTTCACTTAGAGCTAAGCTTTTTACTTTTTTGTGCCATGGTGCTTCTGGCAGTTTTGTGGGAACTTTGGACCCCTTTTCAGAGTTATTATTATTACTATTATTATTATTGATAGAATTGTACTATGTGGCTTATGCTAGCCTCAAGTTCCTGGATATAAATGACCCTCCTGCCTCAGCCTTTCAAGTGCTGCAATCACAGGCATATGTCCTCATGCCCACCTAGGGATGTTTTTAAATGGCTAACCCAAGATATGGAAGGTGTGACTATGTTGAAATAGTTACGAAAAAAATTTAAAACCTCACAAATATGTAATATAGTTGTATCTATCTGTCGGTCTATCTATCTATCTGTCTGTCTATCTACCTATCTATCATCTTTGGGTGCTGGGGATTCAGCCTACGATACTATGGATGCTAAACACGGTGCTGCCACTGAGTTGCATCCCCAGGCCTGGTTTTTTTTTTATGCTTTAAATAACAAAATAACATGGCAGGTCTAATAATTGCTCTAATCTTGAACTAATAATGAGTATAAATATATATAAATGGTATATATGATATATATATTTATATATATAACTGGTAATATGAAATGGCAATATGAGACAATGGTAATAATGACATTATGAAAATGTGAATTTTGTTGGTTAAAGTCACAGTTACTGTGAATATCACTTTATTTTATTGCCTTCAATTATAATTGAATGAAACACTAACTTTTAGTTACAGAAGAGGTCAGCAAATGTTTTCTTCTGTAAAGGGACTGATGATAAACATTTTAGGGTTTGTGAGCCATATGGTCTCTGCTGACAACTATTTAACTCTGTGGAAGTAGCATGAAACAGCCACAGATAATATGTAAATGAATGATCATGGCTGTGTTCCAATAAAATTTTGTTTATGGAGGGTAAAATCTGAATTTCATATAGCTTTTACAGGTCATGAAATACATTATTCCTCTTTTGATTGTTTTCCAACCACTTGAAAATGTAAAAAACATGTGTAGTTCACAGTCTATGAAACAAGAGGTGATGATGGGCCAGGTTTGCTCTGTAGGGTGTAGTGTGTAACCAGTGAGCTGGAGGGCAGTGAGGTGAAATTTTGTGATCATCCAGGCTTGAAGACCTCATGTTCAGGAGGAGGTTGGGAGCTGCTATTCAAGAGGAGATGAAGAACTTGGTAGAGCCCAGAGAGGGATCCAGCAGAGGTCCAGACTATGAACAACCCTAATTAATTAGGAACTAGTAGGAGTGACGGATGGTGCTGGAGGTTTCCTGGAACCCTAGATCTATCCTGTTTGGGCTAGCTCCCTGAGGGACTGGGGGGTTGACACAGATACAAGCTCTCACTGAAGTGTGGGTGGAGGTCACTGAAACATCTGTTGCTGTGGCCAAAACCATTGTTTGCCGTAGTAACCAGCTTTTCCTCTGTGGCTAGCACAGAGTCTGACACACAGTAGGTATTTGAACACTACATGTTTAATGAATGATTGAAGCTATTTAAGTTCTGCAAGTGGGATCAGGCAGGAGATATAGCTACAGGAGACGGGGATGAGAAAAGCTAAGAAGGAGCTGCTGCTACTGTTCAATGGTTTTTCCTTGACTGGGACTATGACCTGTAAGTTGTGATCCTGTGATGCTAAGTTCCATCCAGATGGCCTGGAAATAAATGTATTAGTCATCTCTCCACTTCTAGGACAAAGTGCCTGGTACATACAACTCCTAGGAGAAAGATTTATTTTGACTCATGGATTCAGAGGTTCAGTCAATGGTTGGCTGGCTCCAAGATAGAAACCCCATGGCCCAAGGGCATGGTGGAGCAGAGTCGCTCAACCCATGGTGGCCAGGAGGCAGAGGAGGAGAGAAGAGGCCAGAAACCAAATATTATTCATACCCCTCTAATGTCAAACCCAGAACTGTGCTTTATTAATGTCCTAGGTCTCTCTCATGCTGATTAAGTTGATAATTGAGATTAAACATCACATAAACACAATAGTACATTTTTTACAAAACCCCTTACCACCTTCCCGCATGAAAGGCTACATATCCTAGTCTTTTACATTCAGGTAAGAGTATGTGACTGAATTTTGGCCATAGAATGGGGTGGAAATGATATCTATGATTCCTCCAGGCTTGGCCCTTAAAATATCTTATCTTCCATGGTTTATCTTTCCATGTTCTGTATTTGGTTGAAAGAAGAGGACTCCAAGGTACTAGAGCCACATGATGGAAAGAACAGGGGCTTCTGAACGGTCATGTGGCGGACAGCCATATAGGAAGAGCCACTCAGCTTTTTGACAGTAATAAATTTTGTGTTAAGTCAATGAAATTATTTTTTTATCACAGTAGCACAATTTAGCTTATGCTGATAATGCATTTTGTTCTCAAGGCCAGAGAGAATTTGTGATTCTTACGAAGCTTCCTTAGTTTGAATTCCTTAGAAACAGATCCTGAGTGACTATTAGAGGGGAGGGGATATGATCAAAGTATGTTGTATACATGTATGAAAATGTCACAATGAAATCCATTATTCTGTATAATTAATACGCACTTAAAAAAGAGAAGCAGGCCCTGAGACAAGGATTCAAGTACAAGTAGTTATGTGGGAGGTGCAAGGAGCGCCAGCGGTACAGCAGAGTGAGTGAGACGGGAAAGGGAAGGAGCTGGTAAAGGGTATTTATCAGGCAATCTACCAGAGCAGGCAGCTAGAGCTTAATCCTGCATGGAAAGTAAAGAGGTATAAAAAGCATGCCTCTGAATTATCCCACCCCAAGGGAGCGGGGCTCAGAATATATATATATATATATACCATCTCTGAAAATCATTGAGGGCTTTGGCAGTTGGGTTTAATTTCTCAGCCCTAGTTCAGCATGGTGGTGCATACCTATAATCCCAGCACTTGGAAATCTGAGGCGGGGGGGGGTCACTGCAAGTGCAAGGCCAGCCTGTGTGACATAGCAAGACTGTGTCTCAAAAAACCAAAAAGAAAAAAAAAGAAAAAAAAAACTTCTTTTTTCTGCCCTAGAGGCCGATTATGCCTCAGGATAAAGCAGCTGGAGGGGTGCAGATGCTGGCCAGAGCACTCTGAAGTGGGTATGCCCCAAGAATACGGGTAGGGACAACAGTAGCGGCTACAAAATGACCTTCCTTTTTAAGGTTTTTTCTTTTTTTGGATTAAACTTGGTAATCTGTCATAACTCGGGTCTCCAAGGTTTTGCTTTCACTCAGTTGGGTCCCCAGTTAATGATATGTGAATTGTCCAGAGACATAGGAACAACAGCTTCAGCACAGTAATGGAAAAGACTGCAAGAAAGCTGGCATGGATTTTTATTATGCTAACACAGCTTTTCTGTGCTCTTGGGCCTCTCATCCATTCTCTTGGGTCTCAGTTTCTCCATCTGTAAATTGTAAGAGACTTGAATCATTCCTTCTCTTTCCATTGCTAAAAATTGCAGTGCCCAAAGCTTCCAACTCTAATGTTGCAGGAAGTGCACCTGCTAGTGAGGGATCCTCTAGTCACCTACGATGAGTGGAAAGCATATGGCTAGAGGAGAGGGAAAAACTCAAACATGAGAAACTCCCTGGGGGCTAAAAGATAGGAGTTTATAATCACCTCAACTGGGATTCAGTCAGAGCATCAGCTGAATTATTTTTTAGTCAGCCAGACTGGTATCATACCCTGTATAGGCTCACCAACTATGTCATAGACCCCAAGGCATAATGATGAGAACTATCAATTTATCATGTGATTTTAATTCTTGTTCAGGAGTGCTGATGTTTCTTTAGTGTGTTGGATAAAAGGTATTGTATGCTGTTATGTTTAGATCTATAGACTGACCCCCTAAAACTCTCACGCACACAGAGGTAGGGCTTTTGGAAAGGGATGGGCTCATAGGGATGCTAAAAACATGAGTGCGTTAACCTACTGAAGAGTTCAGAAGTTGAATGTCTGCTGGGAAGAGGCGGGTCCCTGGGGGTGTGGCCGGGAAGGGTCTGCCTCCTTCCGTGGCCCCTCCCCTCACTTTCTGATTCCTAGCTGCCACAGGAGGAATGGCTTTCCTCCATGTCCCTCTGCTATGCTTTTTCTGCCTGGAAGTGGGCCAACTGTGAACTGAAACTTCTAAAAACCATGAACCAAAATAAGCCTCTCTTGCTTTAAGTTGGGGGTGTCTGGTATTTTGCCCTAGTGATGAGAAATTGAGTAAGTCATAGGCTAATTCAAAGGTTACCTTCAAGGTGAGGTGAGGAACACTGAACTGGGAATTCCGGATCCCATTGTAGACTTGCTTGGCTATGTCCTTGACCTGGACTATTGTCTTTTATTTTTCAGCCCTACTGAACCCTGCCTACTTCATAAAATGAGGGGCTGAAATGAGACACATTCTAAATTCAGTTAAGTTCAAACATTATAGAATTTTTGATTAAATCCTCCAACATATGCGGGGGATGAAAGGAGAAACAGACCTTCAAGCAACATCATTTTAGTTCAATTCCTCTTCCTCTGTCCTTGACAAGGCCCATCTCTTGGCTATGAGACGGATCATCTATAGAGCACACCAGGCATTTTGGAGGCATGAAGTCTTTGCTCAGCCCATAGAGTTTTTCTTCACCCCTATCCGTCAAAAGAATAGAGCCTGAGCAGCACTATGTGACCTTGTGCCCCTGGCCTTAGATGACAAGATGAAGGAGGGCCAGCCAGATATTCTCTTCTTTAGATGTTGGTTTAAGATCAAGAATCCTAAGTCATGCCTGTCTGGTCCCTTGCGGTGAGAACATGTGCAAGCAGAAGCCATAGTATAAACATGCTTATTCAAAGCACTCAAAGAAGCAAAGAAACCCAGTCTGCAAAGAGTAAATAAGGCAACTGTGCAGACAGAGACTAAGTGTCCTGGAGAGAGGTAGAGAATAACTCTGTGCCTGCTTCCACTCCAATTCTTGTTACTGTCTGTCTTTACTTTTCTCATTGCTGAGGCAAAATACCCCACACTAAAAATTAAAGGAGGGCAGGTTTTCTTTTGGCTCACAGTTTGCGGAGGTTTCTCAGTCCATAATCATCTGGCTCCAAGGCAGAGATGACAAAGTAACAAGGGGAAACATTCATGGCAGGCAGAAGGTAGCAAAACAACAAGGGGCTGAGACTAGACTCGAGTGGTCCCTTATATTGTAGGCAGGGTACACCCACCTTAGGGTAGGCATAGCACTCACACCCTCCATCCCAGCATGGGGGCTATTATCAATCACAAACGCTAGATTCAGCCACCCCTGAGAAGCTCCCCCCCCCACTGCATGAGGCCTGGTGGGGGGCATCTAGATACAAAGCCTAACACTGTCCTTGATGAGTCTGCCTGATATTTGGTGTGCTTCAAATTTCGGTAGGATGGAGTCGCAAGTTCACTTTTTAAATTAACCTTACGAGGGGCTGGGGATATAGCTCAGTGGAATAAGCACTTGCCTAGCAAGTGCAGGGTCCTGAGTTCAATCCCCAGTACCGGGGGCGGGGGGGGGGGGAAGTGAGGATGGAAACCTTACTGGTACAGTTCAGGTATCCGTAATGAGCACACTTGTCGTAGGGAATTTGTTCCTGTACGTGATATACCTTGATCCCCTTTCCCCCCTTCCTCTCTCCTCCCTTCAACGCCTCTTCCCCTCCTTATTTACAAAAACTTTGTTTACAGTTTTTCCTTCTGTTCTCATTTTTATCTTTTCCGTTTCTTCCTTTTCCCCTCCCTAGTTCTCCTTCCATTTTGAATAATTTCTTCCTATTTCACAATATGTGTTAGACACTTTTGGTCTTTATTTACACCTTCAATTTCTCACACCAGAGAGACAATGTGATATTTAAAAAAGAGTGTTTAATTTATTTTACTTAAGAGTATGGTATCATGGCTGGAGGTATAGCTCAGTGGTGTAAGTGCTTGCCCGGTAAGCACAAGGCCCTGAGTTTGATCCCTGATACCGAAAAAAAAAAAAAAAAAAAAAAAGGAACAGATGTTTCCTTCCTCCATTAAAAAAAAAAAAAGAGTATGGTATCAGGGTGCATCCATTTACCTATAAATGTCTCAAGTTCTTCTTTATGGATAAGTAGTACTTTGTTTTGTATAAATAAACCACATTTTTAAAATCTATTTATACATCCGTGGACTTTTAGGCTGTTTCCAAGATTTAGCTTTTACAGACTGTTCTGCTATAAACACAAGTGTGTACATGTTGCTGTATTATGATGCTTTTAATTCTTTTGGGAAGACACCAAGGAGAATAGCTGAGTCGAATGGGACTTCTAGAAGTCTTTTGGTGGAGTTTTTGGGATCTTCTATGTAGAGTATTATGTCATCTGCAGATAATGATAATTTAACTTCTTCCTTTCCTATCTCTAATCCTGTAAATTCTTAAAGTGTCATGTTTTAAAAAAATCTGGATGGGATTCTTCTCCTATGCGAAGGACTCTGAAGAGGAAGAAGAATTGGGGAACTGAGTTTTAGTTTTTTGAGTAATCTGCACACTGATTTCCACAGTGGTTGCACCAGTCTGCACTCCCACCAACAGTGGAGAAGTGTTCCTTTTTCCCCACAATCCCACTAACATTGTTATTGGTTGATTTCTTGATAATAGCCATTCTTTCTGGAGTAAGATGGAATCTCAGCATTGTTTTAATTTGCATCTTTTGAATGATCAGTGATGTTGAACATTTTTTCATATAATCATTTGCTCTTTGTGTTTCTTCATCTGAGATGTATTCATCTCAGATACCCATTTTTTGACTGGGTCTTTAAATGAGGAGGCTTGGGCTGGGGATATAGTTCAGTGCAATAAGCGCCTGCCTAGCAAGCGCAGGGTCCTGAGTTTGATCCCCAATACCGCCAAAAAAAAAAAAAGAGGAGGCTATGATCATTTTCATTTCTTTATATGTTCTATATATTTGTCCTCTGAGGAACAACTGGCTAAAATTTTTTCCCACTGTGTGGATTGTCTTTTTCACTCTGTTGGTAATTTCTTTTGCTGTGCAAAAGCTTTTTAATGAGATGAGATCTCAGTTGTTGATTCTTTGTAATATTTCTCATGTAATCAGGGTTTTTGTTTATGAAGTCTTTGCCTACAACGTCTTCAAGAGTTTTACTTATCCTCTCTTCCAGTAGATTTAGTGTATCTATTTTAATATTTAAGCTGTTGATTAACCTTGATTTTAGTTTAGTGCATGTAAGAGACCTGGGTGGTCTCTGGCATGTGGAAAGCCAGTTTTTCCAGCATCAATTTACTAAATAGGTTATCTTCCTTTCAGTGAACGTGTTTGGTCCTTTGTCAAAGGGCCAAAGATAAGTTGCTGGGTGTGTTTGGAGTTCTTTTTACATCTTTTACTCTGTTCATCTATCTGTGTTTTTTCCAGTACCATGCTGTTTTTATCTCAGTTGCTCTGTAGCATAATTTTAAATCAGGGATTGTGACGGCCCCTATCTTGCCTTTGTTGCCTAGAATTGTTTTGCTGTTCAGTCTCTTCTGGTTCCAAATTAATTTTAAGAATGTTTATTCTGGTTCTGTGAGGTATGCTACTGGATTGCATTAAATCAGGATTGCATTAAATTTGTATGACAATTTTGGAAGTATAGTCATTTCACTATGCTAGTTCTTCCTCCCCAAAACCAAGGGATGTCTTTCCATTTTCTAATACCCTCTTCAATCTCCTCGTTTTTAATATAATGACTTTTACTTCCTTGTTAGATTTATTCCTAAGTATTTCATTTTTTCAGTGCTATTGTGAAAGGTGTGATTTTCCTAATTCTCTCTCAGTGAGTTTGTTTTTTTATACAGGAATGCTATTGATTTTTGAGTGCTGACTTTGTGTCCAGTGATGCCACTGAATTTAGTTATTAAATCTAGAAGTATTTTGGTGGAGTTTTTAGGATCTTCTATGTAGAGTATCCTGTCATCTGCAAATAATGGTAAGTTTGTTTTTTCCTTTCCTATCTTTGTTCCTGTAAATTCATAAAGTGTCATATTTTTCTTAACCTGAATTGTGGGGATTCTTCCCCTACACAAAGAACTCTGAAGAGAAAGAAAAATGCAGGACTGAGACTAATGATTTGAAGAGATTCAGTGGTGTAATGGTTGATACACTGTGTCAATATGAGAAGTTTAGAAGTTTAACTAAGTGGCTCAGCAGGGGGCCAGAATCCTCCCTTTGTAAAGGTCCTCATCCTCTGCAGGAGATGCTGTGAGTGCTACACCCACCCACTAGGTCCTGCTTACAATATAAGGGAGGAAAAGAGGCTGGTTTATCTCTCTTGCTGTTGCTGCCTTTGCTGTCTTCTGGCTGTGAACTGCTGCCCTCTGCCATTCCACTTTGCCTCAGAGCCAGCTGATCACAGACGGAAACCTCTACAAACTGTGAGCTAAATAAACCTTTCCTTCCTTAATTTTGGGTATTGGGTGTTCTGTCTCAGCAATGAGAGAAAAATGACCATGACAACCAGTGACTTCATGTTTTAAAATGAGCCTCTGAACTGGTGCTCAATAGTAATGCATACTTCTCGCTTCTGTTGGTTAACTCAGAAGTTTCTTGTGGAGTTGGTCATACGCCTCAGCTTGTAAAGAGTAAAGGACAAAGCTTCTCTTCTTTTTTCCTTCTCCTATGTTCATGTTCTTATTTCTAGTCCTCACCCTTAGGCTTCCTTGCCCTTTCTTCCTTCTAAGCAAACACTCGACTGTATTTCATGTGTGACCTGTGATATACTTGTGTCCTTGATAGCAAACAGCAGTGTTTTATTTATGCATGTTCTTTTAATTCCACAGGTGGCCTTGTGTTACAAATTTCATTCTATGTAGACTGTTGCATTCAACAATGATTTTGAGATCTAGTTGGTACATATATATCCAAGTCATTGCTTCATTCTGATAAATCTGATTCCATGGTATACATCTATCACATTTGTGGTATCTACTGCCTTTATGATAGACTCCTAGGTTGTATCTAAATACCTATTAGCATGAGCTGCTAATGGAATTCCTTGCATATCTCCATACATGGTCTCTTTCTAAGTTTTTGGGGTACCTGTATAAGAGTAGGGTTACTGGGTCATCTAGTATTAGACTACTTAGCCTTATGCAATTTTGTCTTGTGGTTTGCTAAAAAGACTACATCACTGAACCCCCGCCAGGGGTCCCCAAATTAGCTAACAGTTGGTGTTATATGACTTCCTAATTTTCACAGCCTTGATGGATGTAACATGGTATCTTGTTATTTTAATTTGTGTTTATTTAATTGTATTACTACCTGTAAGATTAAGCATTTCTTTATCTCTTACATACACCTACAGTTTCTCTTTTAGTTGGTATGGCTGTGCCTTGGTTTGCCTGGGACAATCTAGAGTTGAAAGAAAAGAGGACGTATTCATGCCTATAGCCCTGGCATGATTATGTAAAGTGACCCCTCCTTACAGTACACTAGTTTGGTTGACAAATGAAGGGTAATGGCCACACTACCCTTCTGTGACTTGTCTATTCATAACTTTGTTACTTTTTCTATTGTATTTCTCTTCTCTAATTGTACGGATCCTACCAGAATGCAGATGTCAATGTCTTTGTTTAGACAATGGAAAATCTTCCTCTAATATACCATCTGTTTCAAGTTTATTGGGTTGTTAGTCATTTATGGAGTCAGATTCATCAAATATCTACCTGTCTATCTATCTATCTATCTTAGGATTTGGGGATCATATCCAAGAAGTCCCTTTGTACTCCAATGTTGTAAAACTGCTCCCTATATTTTCTTATATTATTTCAGTAATTTTGTCTTTCCACATTTCCACATTTAGGTCCTCAATATACATAGGATTTATTTTTATGTCTAGTCAGAGACAAAGAGCTCATTTGATTTTTCTCCACAGAGTTATCCAGTTTTCACAATGCTTAATAGATAGCCCATCCTTTTTCCATTGGGTTATCATAAATCCCTGTTATATATCATTTTCCCCCTAAGTTTTCTATTCTGTTCCACTGATCTCTCTTTGCTTTTGTGTGACTACTAGTCCTTGTTATAAAAAACTTTGATTTGTAATATATCAATATATCAGTATCAAATAGAATGGATACCTCCTCTTTGCTCTCAAAATTGGTTTTGCTTTCATTCACCACTATTCCTCCATATAAATGTTATAGTAAAATTGTCAAGTTCCTCAAAGTATTCAGGTGGAATTTTTATTGGTATTTCAAGAAAACTGTAGGTTAACTTAGTAAGAATTCTTTTTAAATACTGTTGTCCTGTCTAATAACATAGCATAGCTCTTTGTCCTTTCATATTCTTCTTTGATATTTTGAAATTGTTTTAATCTTTTGAAGACATAAAAATTCTGTGCATTTTATATATTCTTTGTCAGGTTAGTTTAATGATATTTACAGTTCTGTAAATAGCAGCTACATTGGCCGATATCTTATTTTCTATTTTATTTCTCATTTGACCAGTGATGATATAAAACATTTTCCCCATAGTATCCTTAGTAGGGCAATCTGTCACATTCTTTCATGCTACCCCCTTGGTGACCAGAGGCATATTTTTACAATGTAAGTGTCTAGGGTTTAAGGTATGCTTTTAGCAAAACTGAAACAAAACTGCTAGGTTATATGGGATCCCACAATGTATGCATTTTTTTTTTTTTTTGGTGGTACTGGGGATCGAACTCAGGACCCTGCGCTTGCTAGGCAGGCGCTTATTCCACTGAGCTATATCCCCAGCCCCACAATGTATGCATTTAATGAAAAGTCTCACCAAGTGCGCTAACTGGGTCTGTAGGTTATGTATCCATCATGATTGCAGTGCTAGAGCTGGAACAATGTTAAGTATCGTGTACATTCACTGGATGCTTTCATCCTCTCCTTGGCATATTAATTTTGTGGCTAGCTAGTGGGAGTGTGTGAACATCTCAAGGAAAGGAAATCTGCCACTTTGAGAAACAGCCCAACCCATATCTGTAGAGCTCTCTTGGTATTTTTTCCATTACTCAAGCAGTAGTGCCTTCTCTAGCACATCTTTTCATTACACTTTCACTGTACCTCATGTGTATATCTGCATAATGCTTATCATTTCATATTGCACTAACTTCCTCATATATCTGGTAGGCACCAAAAGATATTGCATAAAGGAACCTATATAGAAGGATTTTATGTACCTTTCCTGATTCTCTTGGTATCCTAATTTCTTGGACATTCAACTGCCCACCCTAGCTCCACTGTGTTTACCCTTCTTTGAGAGAACACATGTGCTTAGATACCATTCTGAAAGGCCACTACACCCACTCTCTCAGCCTGGGTCCATGTGGTTTCATTTCTCAGGGTCCTGGATTCCTTTATCTAGGAGGTATCCCCTCTCCTTAGGCTATTGCTGTGGGGTCTGGGTATCCAGCTGTGCATCTAGAGTGTGTGGCCACTCCTGCCACTTCCATGGGGTATGGGATCTGACACATCAAAGTAGCTGCTGCGGGGCAAAATGATGCAACTTGGAAATGCAGAAATGTTAATTACCCATGTGGTCACCTAAAATAGGTGAAGGAGGGCAACTGCTCTTCCCTGGCCTCCTCTCATAGATTGTTCCAAGGCACAGTTTTGGCAACATTTTTGTTTAAGAACCTCCTGTGCAGCAAAGGAGGTATGCTGAACAAATGATGAACTGTGTCTCTTTGTGCCTCATGATGTTTATTAACACACAACAATACATGATATGCAATAATCCTTTGCTGTATTAACATGTGTCTTGGTTACTTTTCTTGTTGCCGAGACAAAATACCCAACGCTCACCATTAAAGGAGGAAAGGTCTATTTTGGCTCACAGTTTGTAGAGGTTTCAGTCCATAGTTCACTGGCTCCAAAGCAGGGTGGCATGGCAGAGGGGCATCGCAGTGGAGAATTGGTTCAGTGCAAGCAGGCAAGTGATGACAGCACATGAGTCTTCTTTCTGTCACTTATATTTTATACAGGCTACCAGCCCTGTGGTGGGTGTAGCACACCCTTAATCCTAGCTAGACCTATGCCAATGGACAGATTTAGTAACCACATGCTCTTGATCCCAGTATCACACACTCTAGATCCAGCTACCCCTCTCCATCACTGCATGAGGCTTTGGGGGTGACATCTAGATACAGACCATAACAACACATCATGTGGGGTTCACTCCCCGTTTCATTGCCTTGTGATTGTGCCCTATCAAATAGATCCACTTAGTTTTTTTCTCACATTCTCTGTTTTTTAGGAAACTTAAGCTAGGGCAAAGGCCTACAGGAAACAAAACAAAACAAAAAATCTGACCCCTCAAACATCATAGTCCTTTGAGAATCTGACTTTATGTACCACTGCAGATCTACTCAAACAGCGTTCCTTTTGCCTACTTCCTTCTCCTCTTTCCAAGTCTTTATGTCGGCATCTTGGGCCTTCTTCTCTAAACTGGCTCAAATTGGTAATATCCCCCTTGAACGTGGTGCTGAGAATGGAAAACCGCACACAATGTAAAGTTTCGCTTTTAAATTGAAGCATATCTTGAAATCATTTTTTCTCTTTTGCTCTAAAAAGAAAAAGAAAATTGAATATACTGAAATAAGACTAGATTACCTTAGATATGTTGAGAAGAACTCTGTAACGGTAATCATTCTGATTGGCATGTGAGTGGTAGGGAATTGGGACATGGGTGATGTAGCCTTCCTGGAATTTTTTATAGTGTGCCTGTGCATAGAATTATGTATACAATGTTATTTCCATCTGCTTTATTTTATTTGATCTTAACAATCACTGTGTCATCCACATTATCAATATCCCCCTTCGATGTCCGTGATAACTACTTGAGTGATACTCAGTGACATCTATGTCTCATTGCTAGGAAGTGGCCTGTGTAGTGTTTCAACCTGTCTCCATTCTGCTCTTTCTGGGATGCCAATTTATTCCAGTGTACATAGAAAGGTACAAAAACCATTTACAGATAGTAGACTTGATAATTTAAAGTCAACTTCTCTTCCCCACTACCAAGAATAGTTAATGAGTTAACACTGGGCTCAGAAGCATCAGGGCAGCCTGACTGAAGCAGCACTGCCGGAGTGAAGGGCCACAGCCAGCTTACTAAGGTACTGCACTGTCTCGTACAACTATTTCCCAACAGTTGCTTGAAAGATGAGAAATAATGAATAGCTTTTGATTTTGTGATACATGCAGGGTAACTGGAACAAAAGACAAGCAAGGCAAGTGTATCCAACTAGAGACACTGGAAGCCTTGTATAAATAAAGAACCTAAGCTACTTCCTGAGACCAGATTCACCCAGAGAATAGTGTAAGAAGAATACAATCAGTGTCATAAGTGTGGTTAAGCTTGTGCCCCATGGAATATGATTCCTGTGTAGGGAAACTGACCAGGAAGAAGAAAAGGAATTGACACTCTCTGACCTCAATCGTAGCACTATCAGATTCCTGCTGTGTGGTCACTTATGGGCCCCTGTTTATGTTTTAGAGTTTCCTAGCCAAGAGCCTTCCTGCCTTGGATTGAAGACAGAAGACAAACAGTGATATCTTGTAACGTGGGGAAGAAATGTTAGGAACTGAAAGCCCAAAACAGCTCAATTAATAGCACTAGCAAGTTTCTAGTTATCTAGTGATTTCTTGGGGTCAAAGCCCTCCCAATGGAGAAGCAGTTAAGACATTCTCTGTCTCTTTTCTATTCTACAAATCCATTGCTTTAATTCACACTCATGTCGTCCCCTCGAAGAGATTATAGTCCATGACTTAGAGGAATTTGTTTTACTTTTTTTTTTTACTTGGTGGTGCAAAAGTGATATGCATTCCGTAGAAAGTGAACATTGAATTTTGATCTGTTACTATCTAGTAATTATCTGTTATTGTCTATTCATATGTGGTATGGTCTTCTCTTGGTTTGCTGGGCAGCTGCACTGAGCTGCAGCTCCTGGTGTGATACAAGATCACAAGGGCACAGAACCGACATGGTACAGTAGTCTGTGTTGCTAACCTATGATGTCCAGTAGGTTAGTTGCATTAAATGTACTTTCCACTTAAATTTTCAACTTACAATGGGTTATCAAGATGTAACTCTATCCAAAGTAGAGAAGAATCTGCATAACTATAATCTAAACTAGTTTCTCTACTTATGCTTCTTCCTTGCTCCATTTACTCTTTACATTGTTGATATCTTTTAAAAATATATATCTTAGTGTGGAAGATAACATTAATATGCCCAAATGTTTGCTCCTCCTTGAACTTGCAACTTTTATCTTGGACTTTTTAATTCCTATCAAAAAAGAGTAGAGGGGTATCTCTCACCTCTTGGCTTTGCATTTGGCTGTGTAACTTGTTTTAACCAATAGAATGGACTGCAAATGAATGCGCACTAATTCCAAGCCTTGGCTATAAGAAACTTGGAGTAATTCCACTTGCTTGTTCCAGTGTCTGCCACTGCTAGGAGAGGCACACTTGTAGCTCAGCTGTCATTTCCACTGTGAAGAAATTCTCTGTCTATCATATGAGGGGCCACATTTCCACCTCCATACAATGACCAATCCCTCTTTTCTTTCAGCTTCTACATCATTTGCTTTCTGTTTTGATATAACTTCCAAATACTGTATTAGAGTTGGTTGTTGTGGCGAACTGGCTAGTTGTCCACCGAAAAAGTGTTTCCCCTTCCTTCCTCTAGCAAAAATCCTGATTTTGCTCAGCTTGGCAGTGTTCCCAGCTAGCCCTGAATGTCTCCCTGTTTTTGAGGGTTCCATTGAGTGTATAAGAATACAATTCTGATGGATGTAACTGTTTTTATTTCTGCCTCTTGCAGTAGGCAAAACAATCTACATAAAGGCAGAAGCTAAGCCTTAACCATTTTTGTATCTTTAACACATAGCAGAGTAGTGGACACACAGAAGGTCCTGATTCATGCTTGCTGAATTGAGTTAAAATATTTATATGATGTATGAACTAAAAGTCTGGGGGCTCTAAGTCTGGGTTTCATCTTTTTAGCAGAGATTCTAGGACACCTACCCACCTGTCTTTCCCAGACTCATCTCTCTTTGTTTGAGAGAGAGAACTGAAAATGGTGAACTTTTCTAAACACATGATCCAGATCGCAGAAAGATAGTCTTTTACTATAAAAACTCAAAGCTAAGACCAACAAACATCTCTACCTGTTATTGAGTTGACCCCTCATTAGAACTGAAGTGGGGCTGAGATGGTTAGGGGGCTGTTTCTTACCTTCCCTACCTGTGCTGCCAACATTCAAAACAAATCTAAATTGAGGGAAATGTGCAGTGACACAGCAGGGCGCAGCACCTTGTACTCTCACCAAGGGGTAACCTCAGGGGCACCTTGTAGCTGTGCCCTCAGCCACTTTCTTAGTCCTGAGGTCAGTGGCCAAACTGAAGACATTTTTCAAGTGGCACTTTCTGAGTATCACCATGTTCTCCAACATTACTAATTTTGCCCTTTCTTCTGATGTATTCTCTCAGATATGGTCAGCTTTCTCTTCTGTTAAGCAAAATGAAACACATCTACCTCTAGCCCTTTTCTGACCTGCTGCTCCCCACCACTTTTTGTGCTACTGGGGAATGAATCCAGGGCCTTCACACTGAGTTACATCCTTAAACCTTTTTATTATTTTTATTTTGAAATAGTCTTGCTAAGTTGCTGAGGCTGGCCTCAAACTTGGCAGTCCACTTGTCTCAGCTCCCCAGGGTGCTGGGATTACAGGAGTGCACCGCTATGCCTGGCTACCTGCCATGCTTTCTAATGACTATCCCTTTTTATTTCTGTTTCCTTCTCTTTTATTGTGCCTCCAGTTTTTACCTATCCCATCTCTGTCAACTTGCTGAAACCTGGCTTTGGTCCCTCTGCTCTACCATAATTGTCCTGGCTAAGGCTTCCTATGAGTTCTCTTGTGCCAAGCTTCCTGCCCTTTCTCACTCTCCGTCCTCCTCAGCCCTGTCCTGCACTCACTTATCGGTTTGAAAGAGTGAATGGCTGCTCTGACCACAGCTCACAGAACTCCTCTTCAAGTGGAAAGCACTGAGCTGTACACCACTCCTCTATGTATATATGTGTTTCCTTTGCTAGTACCGAATAGACTCAAAGGACAAAGACAAAAGATTAGGCAAGCTGGGCTCCTAGAGACAGAAGAACACAGCAGAAATAGGAGTTGTCTGTGTGACAGATGTCTAACACTATAGGACAGAGGAATGTGATGGTTAATCTCGATTGCCAGCTTGCTTGGCTTGAGAAAGCCTAGGGTTTATTAAGGCACACTTCTGGGTGTGTCTTTGGGGAGGTCACGTCTGGAGGCATGACCTTAGGAACTGTATTTGGTTCCTGACCCTTTCCTCTCTGTTTCTCTTCCTCTGTGCTAGGCTTTCCTGCATAGCACATGAAGTGAGCAGCTTTGCTGCACCACGGCCTTCTGCCCAGAGGTTTCCTGCCCTGAAACGAAGGAAGGACTATCAGCATGGACTGACGCCTCTGTAACCATGAGCCTCACAAACTGTTTCCTCTTCTAAGTTGTGCATATCAGACTTTGTCTCAGCGATGGGAAAACTGACTCATGCATATTTGCTCTTGTTTCCTACTATGCTCCTTCCATAGATGATTTTATATTCCTGTTTATCATATTATGTCAAAAATTTAAAAAGTGCATTAGTAGGTCCACTTCCTATCATTCTTTCTTTTGGTTAAACCATTATTCTTTTCCTGGGCTTCTGTAGCTGTACAGTATTTGATTTACTTCTCTTTGAGACTGAAATCTGAGGGAAAAGGCATTAGGCAATTATTTCCCGCTTTTGTGAGAACATCTCTCTATGAGAAAAGGCAGAAGAGGTAATTGAAGATTCACTTCCAATTTTTCTGAAGCTGGGTAAGAATGTAATCCACTTAAATATCCTCAAAGCTTAATTGTATTGCACTCTAACGTGTATTTAATATATTAATTTTAAAGTTTCTTTACTGATATATGATTTATCTGCCATATAATTCATCCATTTAATGCCTTTTAGTAAATTTAAAGGTTTGTGAAACTACTAACAATCTAATTTTGGAGCATTTTTTGCCTCCTTTAAAAGAAAACCTGTACCCATTAGCAGCCACTTATTACACCTCTAAACAAACTCTCTACATTTAACCTATTTTGGGCATTTCATGAAAGTAGAATCATGTTATATGTGGTCTTTGGGGGCTGATTTTTTAAAATCTTTTTTGAGACAGGGTCTTGCTATGCAGCTGAGGCTGGCCTTGAGCTTACTTTGTAGCCCAGGCTGGTCTCAAACTTGCAATGATCCTCCTGCCTCAGCCTCCCAAGTGCTGGGATTACAGGTGTGCACCACCATGCCTGGCAGAAGCTGATTCCATAATGTTTTCTAGATTCATGCACATCATCATATATTTAAGCAGTTCATTTGCTGAATAATATTTTATGGTATTGAATTCCTACATTTTTTTCTTCTTTATGTATTGATGAACATTTGAGCTATTTACAGTTTGGGCTTATAACAGATGAATGCTGCAACTACAAGATTTTGTGGGCATATGTTTTCCACTTTCTTATGTGTGTGGTACGTCTAGGCGTGAAATTGCTGGGTCCTATGGTAGCACTATGTTTAGTTTTTTTGAGGAACTGCTGGGCTGTTTTTAAAATTTTTTCTTTCGTGATAGCGGGGGAGGGTAGAGCTAGGAAGAGAAGAGGGTTCATAAGGGTGGTGCCAATGGGAGCTGTAGAACACGCTTAGCCAAAGCATCAGATCCTAGGGTGATTGCTGTCATGGGAACAAATCCAAGTTAATCTATGGAAGGGCAGCAAATCACAAAGGGTGTTGGTTGTGTTTGCCAGGCCAAGAGTAGCCTAGAATGAGATTTTTTTTGATTGGGATAAACATGGAACAGGAGGTTTACTTTTGACTCTGGAGCAAGATGGAGAGACCAACACATTTTGTTTGTTAGCAGAGGCAATTGCTATAAACAGGGGACTCAGTGCCAAGGCTCTCCCTGTACAAGCCTGCCCCACTCAACAGCAGGCCTGGCTGGGATAATGTGTTCTGGCCATCTTTGTCCTTTCATCTGCTTAAGCTAGTTACACTGTCACTTGAGCTCTGCCTCTGCCCTTTCTGGCTCTGATTTGTGTGGAAACGCTGCAGTCCAGATATTTAGGTATTTAGCAAATGGACTTGTCTGATGCCTTGGCAGGGTTGCTTTCGGATGAGGATGAATATTTGATGCTGTTGCCTGTTGGGAACACGTACACTCAAATGACCAGTAAAGTCCTTGCTTCAAATTCCCACTGTTTCTAATTCCTTTTATCGTGACAGCTAGTACATCATTTAGAGGAAAATTAACAAAGTATCGCAGGGAAAGCCATTCTTGATTTTTCTCTTTGCCTTTCCTTAGGGCTTGTGTTAAACTCCCCGTATTACAGAGAGGGGTGGCTGGTGTAAGTCTCCCCATGGTATAGGATACTCTAGAATGGCTGTTCCCATCTTTCTGTAGAGATTTATATCTTCTCCTTAAACCATACCTTCCGCACATACACCGAAACCCTTATGCACTAAATTCCCAGGCGTAGTTCATTGTATGTTTAGCCTTCGTGAACAAAGACTTTCTTAGAGAGTATTTAACTCAACCTTACATTTACAAATAGGTGAACTGAAGGTAGAAAGGGGAAAACACTTTCCTCAAGGCCACTAGATTAGCAGAGGACCTACCTTCCACATCCCTCCCACTGCGTCCCTGTCATCAACCTTAATCCTCCAATGTTCTGAGGCTTTGCTACTGTCCACTATCACATCCCCGAGCATCTAAAGCAGTACTCAGCACGTGTTCCCAGGGCTGGCCTGTCAGGGTTTGAATGCTGACCCCAGTAGGTACTGCTTCTGTGGTCCTGTAGAAGTGATTTAGCCATCTTTGTCATACTTTCTTTATAAAATGTAGCTAGTACTGGCACCTACTGTAAAGGATTCTCATAAGAAGTAATTAAAACAACATTTGAAGTTATTAGGATGGGGCCTTTTGCACAAGAATGGCTCAGTAAATGTGGGCATTTAAAATTATTATTGATTGATTGGATGAATGACTAAATGAACAAACGCACAAGTTCTATAATTGCACCCTTAGGATTCAGCTCAGTGTTCTCTAGTCTTTCCTTTCCTCTCTAAACAGCCATGCCTAACTTCGAGCTGCGAGGCTGCGTTATATGCACAGATCTGAGGGGTGGATACTTTAGGTTGGAGGCCTTTTAGTTGTAAAATTCCCTCCTGATACTAGTCCAACCCTAGCTACTTTCACTTAGATTTCATGGGGACTTGGAGGCACAATCACACTCTGTGCTCTGAATACAATTCTTTGCTTTCATTTATCAGTAGTCTGCTTTACAGTAGATCTTATCTCAGCCATTTCATTCATGCAAAAGCCTTTGGATGCTTAATATATTATTTTCAGTTCCTTTGGTGTTTGCTGAGGAACATAGCAAACAAAGTTCTCAGCATCTCAAAAGGTGGCTTAAGCTGATAAAAATGTGAATGGCAGACAAGTGGGGCTTTGCTCAATGCTTCTTTTCTGAGTGTGCAGTGACCAGTCTGACATGAATGCCGTTCCTGGGAAGTTGCCTCTACTCCCGGTGGTCAATAACCTGGCTGTATTGTGGTTGGTGACTGAAGGTCCACTTGAGAAAATGTGTGGATGGTTTGTACTATGGTCAGCATTCCTAAATAGCAGCTCAAATATGTGACCTGTACAAGGCTAGGCAGGGCAAAGGAATGGGGGAAAAAACCTGTTTCTGTCACTTTCCTTCCTGCTTCTTTCTGTGTCATGAATCCACTCCTTTAATTCTGTGAATTCAAAGAGGCTGGGATGAAAGGGGTTTCATGAAGTTCTTGGCCTCCTGGGCAGGACATTCTAATGTAGGATGCCATGGAGTTAATGCATGACTCCTAAATGTTGACATTTCAGAAGTGATCTTTGTATCAGAAAGATACATAGAAGATCAGTGAAGCTTCCTGAGACCCTTCCACTTTTAACAGAAAATTTACCTGAAATTGCCAAAAACCAAGAGAGACCTGACAACAATAGACTCTTGGGAAGCTTCTGCAGATATAGATTCCCTGTACTCTACAGTTTCTGACTTAGTAAGAAACTAAGTACAACCTAGAATTTAGTACAGCCTAGGATTCTGAATGTTGATAGAAGTTCCTTTAAGTTATTCTTTGAGTCAGACCCACAAACATCTGAAGCAGAGGCTCTCATTCCTGGCTGCCACATTATCAACACCACTTAGGGAATTTTCACAAGTGCCCATACCTGGGGTGCATCCTGAGAGACTGTGACTCTGTTTGTTTGGGTGGGAGGCTCTGCAGACCCAATGTTCTTTCAAAGGCTGCCACAAGTATGTAGGTGTAGCCATAGTTGAGAATCACTGAAGAATAGAAAGGTTGACTATCAACTGTGCCTTCTCTTAGTCGGTTTTGTTATGAGCTTACCACCAACAAGTGCAACAGTCTGACACAGTGAGACTGTCAGAGGGAAGGGAGCTCAGAGACCTTCCAACCAACCAAGACCATCCCAGTTCTTCAAGTTTTATAGACCAGTTCTGTCTTGGTTACTTTTTCCTTGTTGCTGAGACAAAAGGAAGGAAAGGTTTATTTAGCTTACAGTTTGTGGAGGTTTCAGTACATACTTGGCTGCTTCTGAGGCACAGTGGCACATGGCAGAGGGCAACAGTTCATGGTGGTGGTAAAGCAAAGCAACAAGCACAAGAAGGGAAGAATGGCAGCAGGAATGGCAGCCAGCAGCCTCTTTCCTTTTGTATACAAACTATCCACCCTGGGGCTGGTATAGCTCTCATGCCCATGATCCCAGCATTGGATCATGGATCAGTCATAAACTCTAAAAGCCACCCATAACTGCATGAGGATTTGGGGGGACATGCAGACACAAACCATAACAAGTTCATTCCAAAAAGATATTTTGAGGACTGACAAAGAATTGCTGCTTTTTTCTTAACTCTTTATTTTTGCAAGATAAGGCATTAAAAACAAAACCAAAGGCAACTATCACTTCTTTGCACCAGTATTTACTTTTTAAAAATGCAACTGTAACATTTACCTACTGGACAGACCTGCAGTCACGCTGAAGGGCAATCTTTCTGCGCACTTTTGGCTTTAAGAGGAACTTTTGCCCCAGCCTTCATCATTTCCTCATTTAAGTGAGAACTTTGTTATGGGCCAGGATTGCTTCAAGAGTAACTTGATGCCAAGCCAAAGTTATACTTTTACAAAGGAGGAAGTTGAGACCAGGAAAAGGGAAAGTGGTGGGCTGAGACAGCAGTAGCTCTGGGACAGAATTTGTTCTCCTGATGTCTGGTCACCTCCTTTCATACAGGGCTCCGATGGCCTGGAACCCTGAGCTCTTCCCGTTTCTCATGCATGGGGCAGAGCCTCAGGGGTGGCTGCTCAGTCCTTCCAGTCACACACTGGCACACTTAGAGCAGTCATCATGGTAATGATCAAAAGCAAGGGTTCTGTGAGCAGGTAAACTCCAGCAATGATAAAGTATAAGATGTTGTAGGTATTGGGGTGACAGAAGGGAGAGAGTTCATTGCTTCAGTTGCAAAACAGGAAACATATTATTGTCCCACCTCTGTAGGATGCTGTGCTTTGAACATTAAAAATCTGTGAAGAATTAATTTTCTGATTATCTCCTGTGGAGTCCAAGCCATCTCTCCCTTTATTATACTGTTATTTTTAATAAGTCAACAAATTGGCTAATTCTCTTGGAAATGCTTTGATTTGAGGAAATGGGTATTTTACATAATTCCTTTGGAGAAGAAAGAAAACAGATTGCCAAATGCATGATCCATAAGCAGGACATTTCAGACTCTGAGCTTGGAAGTGGAGAAGACACGGTGAACTCTTGGATTCAGATGTTCAGCTCAGTATGCAAAGGAGTTGAGGGAAAATGGGCATTGGCAGAAGGCTCAGTTCCTCTGGACAGCTGTAGGATGGTTGAAGGACAGGCCTAAAGCCAACTTGGCTCTTAAGTCCCCCTGAAGTAGTCAAGTTTATTGCCTGAACTGTCAGAGAATGGAGGCTGGAAATGACAAAACTCAAGGGTCACCTGTGGGGTGGTCCTGAGGGCAGGGCCATGGCCTTGTCTCCTAACCTAGGTTTGGCCCCTTAGAGATAGTAACACCTTATTTGGTTGAAATGAAGTGTCTTTTAGGGACCCAAAGGCATTTTCCTACATTGAAATCAGGTGACATCTAGAGATCTAGGCTTAACCAGGGCAATTTTGTGGGGGTGGGAAGAGTGAGCTGGCAGCAGTCAGGAGGGAGTATCTGTATCTGTCACAAAGCCATTAGGTGGCTGCCCTGAAAATGGGTCATGAAGGTGTCCTCAGTGGGAGGGAGGAACACAGAACCGAAATGTTGCCGACCTCATAATTTTGCTGAAATCTGGCCCTGCTACCTTAGCCCAACCTTTAAAAACCTATTTCCTAGAGCAAAACACTGTAGGTTTAATACCTCAGCTCCAAAAACTCAGATTCCTCTGGGATCCCACCTATGAGAGATAAAAGACAGAGTGAATTCAGTTCCCTTTAAAACCATCATCTGACATCATTTTTGACCTCTTTCCTGATTGCTAATTTAGTCAAATAAACCCATGTACCTTAAAACCATGCCCTGCACCTAATGGGTGCCTACACTCATTTAAGCACTGTTGGATGGGAGGAAGGGATCTTCCCCAGCTCAGTTGGCTTCCTGCACCAGAGTGCCTCTGTTTCCCAGGACTGGAGAGGAGGCCCTGTGTGCCGTTAGGAAGAGGAAGGCAATGAGGGGAAGCGCAGAGCTGTGGAAGTTAAAATATACACAGAATGTTGTGACCAGTGCCCCTATTTCATATTAGAGGAGACCAGAGCACAGAGAGACAAGCTTTGGACTCCAGGTCATACTAGACAGTGGTGGGATTGGGGCTAGATAGAACTGTTTGGCCCTTACAACATGTGGATAGCTACACTTTGGTCATCATATCCCATGCCTCCTGCCTGGCTGGTAGAACTGGTGGAATGGGCTCATCTCTTTCCATCCTTAAGCAATTGTCCTATTTTTTTTTAGAGGAGGGTTTCGATACTGATGTTAAATGGCTCAAGATGTAGCAGTTTCTAGGGATTGATTTGGGAAATCTCCACTATTTGAATGCAGTTGTGTTTTTGTGTCTCTCAGTGTGTATTTTAGCTGGGGTTGGGTAGGATGGGTTCAGCAGGGTTGGGGAGAAGGAGGATGCAGTATGAATCCCAGGTATCAGATGGCCTCGCCCTCTGTTCCTGTGCTCTGTCCTGCACACACTCCCATGAAGACCCACCCTTGCAGACAGGGCCTGGGTGTGGACTGAGATGAGGCTGCCACTGCCCTCTGCTGTATTGAGAGGTGAGTGCTGCTGACCTGCCAGCTCCACCTTGTCCTAGATGGGGCAGGGATGGAATAAAAGGTGGTACCCCATCACAGGGCTCATTCCATCTGATCCACACATCTTAGGATCATTCCACCCTACCTTCAAAATTCTTAGCAGCCAGTGAGGGATAAAAGTGCCAGGTGACTGATTGTGGGTGCTTAATGATGAGTGAGGTCAGTCATTCCCCCCAGGGCCTCTCCAGGCAAAGTCCAAAGATGCTGGAAGCTCTAGCAAAGATTGCATTACATTTCTTATCTACCTGGCCTCACTGGGGGTCAGGATTTTTCCACCACTGCTGAAATTGAATACTCTTTAAAAGTAAAGCCTGCACTGGCTTTCGGCCAATCATCTCATCTGGAAATACAGGTCTCTAGGGGAAGAAGTTGAATAATGCTTCCTAGGAAGAACACCCTGCATTTGTCCAGCGCACCGTGATTCACCAGCCATGTTCCTATGAGTTGTCTCAGATGATCTTTATACATCTGTTAGTTAAGACAACGGTTATTCTTTTCAGTTACCAGATGGAGAAACTGAGGCCCATGAGGTTTGCTGCTTTTGACTTGGAGGTGATGAGCTGAGACGTACGGTCTACCTCTTGCTGGATTGAAGTTCATTAGACTTTAACTTAAAATAAAGTAAGTTTCAAGACAGCACCCAGCAAGACATTTGGTAATTAACTGGGTATTACAAGGGCAAAATTCACCAGAGTGCCATCCAGCCACTTTCTAATAATTCTGGGCCTTGGCTTATGGCTTTGCTTTGAAATTCTAGCATGTGTTCATTTTTAACAAGGTCATGTTTTTCTCTTTCAGTAATAAAAACGTTTATAGCTTTTTTGTCTTAAATTTAAAGTAATCCATCTTGTTTTATCACTCTAAACAGTTTATATTGCAAAGGCACCAGTTATTACTGCCCCTATTTTGCTGTTGCGGAGGCTAGAGTTAAAACTTTCATATCTTTACCATAGATGTCTGATCTGGTGTGGACTCTGTAAAGTATTCTGCTAGTTCAGAAAATATAGCATTGTACAAGACAGTTATGGTGCTGGTGCTCTGGGAACTCACAGCCAAACGGGGGAAAGAGACACATAGGTAAGTGCCTCCTTGAGTAGATAATAAATATACATTTTAATGAGTCCCATGAACTTGAACCAGGTGCCTTGAGCACTAATGGCAGGGACCTTACCTAGTGGGGTCTCCAGAGAAGATTCCCAGGAATCCATGGGTTAAATGGAGTTGGCCCACAGGTTGAAACTTGGGATCAGAGTGGTTCAGACATTGATACTGGCAGAACAAAGGTCTTAAAGAGGAAGCTTGCTTAGGGTATCAGGAAACTGAACAAAGGACAGAGTGGTCCAAGGTAAGATTGGGGAGGTCTGTGCAGTAGAAGTTAATATGTAGCCCAGTTACACAGCTGGTTGCGGGCAAAGTGGGCACTGAAAAGGTATGTACTTTCACTTAGTTTTAAATTTTTACATTGCCTCTCCCCCTCCCCATGTTTCGTCTGCTCTCTACCCAGATCTCAGTGCCTGCCTTGATTTTCCAGGACCGCAGCTCCTTCTGCCTCTGTCTTATGGATTCTGTGGTGCTCCTGCAGTATGCCTACCCTTGTAAATCTACAAGTCAAAAGTCTAACTTGTGCTTTAAGCTGGAGGTTGTAAACACAAATTTGTCAGCAAGTGAGGGAAATGAATGACCTCAGGTGGTGGGGACTTGGCATGCTTGAGTATGCCTGCTTCCCTCACACTCAAGTCTAGTGTTATAGGAGAGAGTTTTCTGCAATAGAAAAATGTTCTCTATCAATACTGTCCCATCCACTAATCATATGTGGCAAGGGTGACTAGACAATGGAATTTTTAAAGTTAATTTTAATTTAAATTTATATAGCCCTATGTGGTTAATGGTTTACCATATCAGACAATGCAACTCCAGCCAATTGTTTCCATTTTTGAGTCTGAGCTTAATATTGCCAGATAGTCTAGTTTTTTTAAGAGAAGCCAAATGAAGCCAAATTGGCATTCTCATTTCAAATCTGCTTTTTAAAAATATTGGCAACAAATTCAGACTTCACAGCTCCACGGTGCGTGACTCTTGCCTCTGGGAAGATGGAATAGGTAGACTTTTCCCCATTTTTCCTTCCCCCAAACCATGGACATTGCATATAGAGAACACAGCGTAAGAAGGCTCTGAAAAGTATTGATAAGAAGATTGACTGTTTTGGGGTCTTTGGATCCAAGATGTGACACAGCTGTGGGTTTCCTAGACTTACCTTTTATATCCATAGTATTTGCCTGGAATTGAGTAGTTTTGCCTGAAAGTGTCTGTGTTCCTGAGCTGCTGCCTTTCTTCACTTCGGTCAGAGAGAGCAAGCTTTCACTGAGGCTTAGGATTTGGTGCTCATCCATATTTCTAGGTTGCTGACTTCTTCAGTTCCAAGTCTGGAATATATAATTAAACCATAGTCTCACACCCACTGATGCCAACCAAGGTCAAAGGTGAAGCCTTTACTTCCACTCTTCTGAGCTTTAATAAGGAACCCAACATTCCTTTTTTTTTTTTTTTTTTGCGGTACTGGGGATCGAACTCAGGACCCTGCGCCTGCTAGGCAGGCGCTTATTCTACTGAGCTATATCCCCAGCCCCAACATTCCTATTGGACTGGTGTAAAGAACAGAAGAGAACTGGAACTTTCATTTTCATGAACTCATGACCAGTCCTTTTCCCCCTTCTGCCACGAAACCACGGTGTCAGTGAAAACCATGCTGGGGGATTTTGGCAGCTGGGGCTTCTGCTTCCACCTGGCAATCATATGATTCCCCTCCCTTCCCTACTGAGGTGGTGGTAGAGGAGGGCTAGTGGAGAGTTGGGACTTTCAAATGACAGCACCAGTAATCTGAGATAAGATATGTATTGCACCTGTAGTGCAACACCAAAGTATTTGCTTGCAATTTTAAAGCTTCACAAAAACTCAAAACCAGTACAGAGACAAATGAAAAGGCACTTCCAAAAAAGTTTAATGAGGCAGGAAGAAAAGAAGGAAGTTAGGCAAAAGAAAAGAAGGCAGGAAGAATTGAAAATAGAGAGAAAATAAGAACAGAAAACAAAAAGTAAAATGACAGACTTAGCTCCTACTGAATTCTTTCTCCCTATGTCTGAGAAGAAAGCAAGGATGTCTACACTCAGCATTCAAAATTGCAATAAGGCAGAAAAAGGAAATAAAAGGCAGACCTATCAGAAAGGAGGAAATCAGTGTCTGTATTGACAGATGACATGATTGTCTATTTGGAAAATCTTAAGAAATCCACAAAACATACAAAACTCCTGGAACTAATTTGTAAATTCAACAAGGTAACAAGATGCAAAATAATCATTAAAAACATCCCAGCCATAGACATATGGGCACTGGAATTAAAAATGCAGTACCATTTAAGCTGTTAAGAAAAATAAAATACTTAGATATAAATCTACCGAAATATATACAGGACTTGCATTCTGAATGATGATATGACAATTAAAGATCTAAACAAACAAAGAATATGTGTTTATGGATTGAAAGTCCAATATAGTAAAGATGTTACTTCTTCCCAAATTGATATTTTGTAGATATAGGTAAAAATACTTCCAAGTGTATGTGGAAAAGCATAAGAACTAACAGTGGAAACAGTTTTGAAAAAGAATGAGAAGAACCAGTCTAATTTCAAAACTTAGTATATAGCTACAGTAATTAAGACTGCATCTTAATTATGTTGGCAGAAGATTATACACATAGATCAATGGAACAATAGAAAACCCCAAAATAGAGCTGCACAAATATACCCAACTGATTTTTGGCAAAGGTGCAAAAGCAACTTAGTCGAGAAAAGATAGCCTTTCAACAAATCGTGCTAGAGCAGTTGGATATTAATAATAGGTGAAAAACAAACAAAACAAAAATCCCTATCCTGTCTCACATACGATACAAAAATTAACCTAAAATAGCTGACAAGCTATTATGTAAAATATAAAGCTGTAAAACTCAGAACAAAATATGAAAAGATTTTTAGGAACTAAGGTTAGGGAAAAAGTTTTCAGACAAAAGAATCCATAAAAAAAAAGATTGATAAAGTAGACTCCATTAAAATGAAGAACTTCTTTGAGAGCCTGTTAAGATGAATAGAAAAGTTACATATTGAAAGGAAATAATTTGGACCACGTATCCATCACAGAAATAGTACCTAAAATACAACTATGAAGAACTCTTAATACTCAATATTGAAAAATAATCAAATTAGAAAGTACATGAAACACATGAGCAGACATTTTATTAAAGAAGATCTGTAGATGACAAATGGGAACATGTGAAGATTTCAACACCATTAGCCATTCGGGAAGTGAAAATTAAAACCACAGTGAGACATCACTACAGAATTACCAGAATAGCTAAAAATAAAAGTAGTGATAATACCAAATGCGGTTGAGGTTGCAGAGAAATTAGATTACTTACACATTGCAAGTGTGATTGTAAAATGGTATAATACTTTGGAAATAAATTGGGCAGTTCATTAAAATATAAAACATGCAATATCATATAGCCCAACTGTTGTACTACTAAGCCACTATCCCAGAGAAATAAAGTCTGTGTTTACACAAAGACCTATATACAAATGTTTTTAGCAGGCTTATTCATAATAATAAAAATTGTGAACAGTTTAGATGTCCTTCAGTGGGTGAATGATAAAACGTGGTATATCCATAATGTCGAATACTACTGAGCAACCTCAAGGAACTGATGATACATGTAATAATGTAGAATTTCTAGACACTTATTCTGAGTAAAAAATTTTATCGTTTCATGTCAAATAATTTTACTTATATAAAGTCTCTAAGTGACAAGGTTAGAGAAATGGAGAGCAGCCTAGTGGATATTGGGGTTTTAGAGAAGATGAAGGTAGGAAATTGGGGGGTGCAGTAAAAAGGGATGTGAGGGATCTTGTGTGGTGGTGATGGAAGTGTTTGATATTTTGACTGCACAAATACTAATATCCCACTTGGGATATTGTGCTATAGTTTTGCAAGATGTTACCATTGAGGGAAACTGTGTAAATGACACATAGAAATTGTCTGTGCATTTTTTTTATAACTGCGTATGAATCTACAATTATCTCAAAAGAAAAGTTTAAAGAAATATATTGTAAGTATCAAATAAATATATTCCCTGAAAAAATATAACCACTGTTTTATGATTTCAACCTTAAAGCACATTTTCCATTCTACCTTCCTCTTGTGGTCCTCCTGATTATAAGCAATATCTCCTTCCCTTGGCTATATGGAGCAAAGTTTTAATTCTTTTATGGCACCTGCTCATTGGTTGTATAGATTTACATGTAGAAGTCATATCATTTTACTTGTGAGTGCCTATATTTTTATTTGTTGAAATTCCATGTGGGTAATTCTTCAAATTTGCTTGACCTTAGTCTCTTTATTTTCTCACATGTTTGGTCCCCTTTTATTTTTTGATAATTTGAATGATATACATTTTATTGTCATTTCTATAATTTAGTTAACTAATATGTTTGGAGCCTATGATGTTACAGTGGAAGAAGACCCTCAAACTCAGCCTCTCCTACTATACACTCATCATGTATATCATTTCTGTGATCCCAGAATCAAGGAGGATTGATAAAGTGGATTTCATTAAAATGAAGGACTTCTTTGAAACTCTGTTAAGAAGACAAATAGACAAGTTATGGGGATTTGTTTTTACCAGCAAGAAAGCAGTCAGTTCCTCAGGGGATGCCAGCCGAACACCCTCTAATTCAGTTCAGTTCTGGTGCTGTCCACCTGGAGATTTTGTCGGATCTCACAGAGCCAGGGCTCAGTCCCACAATACTGCTTCTACTTCAGACATCAGTCATAAGTTTGGGCCCCCAGAACTGACTACATGGCTACTAATTCAGTTTTCTATGATTTCTCCTGTTGGGTTTAATTCACTAGAATGACCAACAAAACTCAGGGAAACATACTTATTTTGACAGGCTTCCTATAAAGGACATCTTAAAGGATACAAATAAGAAGCCTGAGGAAGACATGAACGGGGTGAGGTCTGAAACGCTTCTGAGGCTAGGAGCATCCATCCCTGTGGAGTTGGGCTGCTCTACTCTCCAAGGCTGTGGATGAGTTTTCTTCACTTTCCTGTAAGCCGGCATGTACTTGGCTATTTAGAAGCTCTCTAAATTCTGCCCTTTGGGTTTTTATGAGGACTTCACTAAATAAACATGATTGAAGCATGAACAGTTGTAGAGAACTGTGAACAAACAGGGTATGACCTAATGCTAATAGACTAAGTGGGGAACCCAGCAAGGCCTATGTGTTCAGATTTTTCATGGGCTCTTTGTGTAGCGTTACTTTCTCTAGGGAAGTGCTGGTGAAACTTTTAGAGACTGAGTGCCCAAGCTGCAACGCCAAACCCACGTATTTATGGCAGAGTGCCAACACTGTCCTTATGTGGGCTGTTATCTGATGTTTGGCTGCTGGGGCGATGCTGCGGTGGCTTGGCTCACATGTTGAGAGGGCTTGGCATGCCTGCTGTGGCGTGCACACCCTGGGTTCACCACCACCGCTCTAGGGTATAGAGTAGGACTTCTTCTGAAATGGGAGTCTTGTGATCTGCTATCAGACAAGTTAGATCAGAAAACATCTTTATGGTCAATTCTAAGACAGAGAGGTAGAGAGAGAGGGTAGAGTATATTTTTCATTTTTATGACTGGCCTTGGGAAAAAGAAATTCTAATTTCTGTGGCCTACCTGGGGAGAAAAATGAGAAGGTAAACACAAGGCTGGCGTGATAGTTAATAGTGATATGTCAATTTGAGTGGACTAAGAACCGGCAGATTAGTATACCACAGTTCTGGGTGTGTCTGTGGGTGATTGGCATGTCATCATTGCCATAGCCTTTGGATATCATATCTCCTCTGTGCTTCCAGTACAACTCTTCAGCCTTCCAATGCAGACGCTTTGGTTTTCTGACATAGACTCACTAGAGACACACACCACACTCACCAGTAGGCTTCAGGCCTTCAACTTTCAACTGGGTCCTTTGCCTCTCTAGCATGCAGATGGCCATTTTGCGTTCTTCCCCCCTGATTCCACAGGTGGCCATTGTAAACCTTCTAGTAAATCACACATACAATATTATATCATATATAAAATATTTAATATAATATATAATATTAAATTTGTTCCTTTAGCGAAACCTAACTGCTACAGCACAAGGACACACACACACACACACACACACACACACACACACACAGAAGGAGAGGGAGAGAGAAAGGTAGTTCTTTGTTTTCTGAAGTCTAAAGTACACCAACACTGTAACAAAAGACTGTCTCTCACCTTTATCACTCTCAAATTATTCCACATCTGGTTAAGAAACCAAGGGAGAAAGATCAAACACTTTAGCTTTACCGTTCCAGTCATTTAGGAAACTGCAAGGGATATGGGAGTTATAAGCCAGGAGTTATGAACAAAACTCAAAACATAGAAATCATAATAACAAATTCTACTCCTACAGTTTATTGTGTCTTCTTTTTCTCATGTGTGGTAGATTATTTTTTCCTGCACTTTGCAGTTTTGCATTGTGAACTTATCTTTAGCAAGGCTTTATCTGTAGACTCCTGTGAAGCCTGTTTTGAGAGTGTTTTCTATAAATGGAGTGATTTTACATTAATTAATCCAAGCACTCCAAGAGAAGTGGCAGCTGAGGACCATTTGTAATATTAACTTCTTGACTTAAGGATTCTTACACTGGACAGATTTATTAGTTGTTTTTTTATCCCTGGGACAAAATACCCAACACCCACAAATTAAAGGAGGAGAGATTTATTTGGTTCACAATTTCCAGTGGGTTCATTCCCATGTTGGCCGGTTCCAAGACAGAAACAGTATGGCGGAAGATCCTGGCAGTGGAAGGCTGCTCATCCAGTGGCAGCCAGAAAGCGGGAAAAGCAAAGCCAAGGGCAAGAATACACCCTGCCAGGTTACCCCCAAACTGACCTGCCTCCCAGCAGGCCCTACCTTCTACCAGTGCATTGTGCTACTGAACCCACTGGATGAACCGCTGGTGACTACAGCACCCTCTGATCCCATCACCTCCCACACACATGAGACTTTTGGGCAACACCTTAGATCCAACCACAACAGGCGATATAAATGTGAGCCCCAAACTACTACAGTTATTCATTCTTCTGGGGGACTTTTTATTTTCTCTTCTACTCAATGCCTAAGTCGATTTTCCATTTCTTCCTTATTTTTCTTTTCAGTTATTTGCATTTTACAACAATTGTCTTTTTATACTTTATTTACTTCTGTTTTAGTGTTTTGGGGGCATTTTATAAATAAGTTCCTTTGTGGTTGTTCTAAGTATTATAAGTATTTCATTTATCACTGGTACTGATAACATTATTTTACCACTTATAATGAAGTATGAAAACCTCCTATTTAGGTCCCTTTATCTTCCCCTATTATAAATATCATTGTTATATATATTAGAATTTTTGTCCTTTCATCTTTCTGGAAACTTCAAGTTCCTTTAATCATTTTTTTCTCTGTTTAAAACTTCTTTTAACCATTCTTAAGGGAAATTCTAGTTTTCCCTCATTTGAAAATGTTTTGATGTTTTCTTTATTTCTGATGAATTGTTTTGATGGACATTGTACTTATGTTTGACAGTTTTCTTTCAGTACTTTAAAATGTTATGCCATTTCCTCTGGTCTCCATGGTTTCTGATGAGGAATCTGCTGTCATTCAAATTGTTTCTCTTATATAGTGAAACTGACTTTTTCTCTGTTTCTTCATCTTTAATTTTCAGAAATTTAATGATGTTATGTCTCAGCTTCAATTTCTTTGGATTTATTGAATTGGGGGTTGGTTTATCTTTTTCAATTTGTAGACTTACATTTTTACCAAATTTGGAAAATTTGCACAAGTTATTGCTTCAAGTACTCCACCAGCTTCACTCTCTTTTTGCTTGATTTTTGTGTTCCCACTGATGCGAAAGTTGAATATTTTGTTATTTTCACACAGGTCCCCGAGGCTCTGGGTTTTTTTAATGTTTGTTTTTGTTTGCTTTTTAGTCTATTTTAAAAGCTTATTTTTGCCATGCTGTTCAGACTGGGTGACTTGTATTGTCTTTTCAAGGACGTTAATTCTATTTTCTGTCATCTGCATTCTACTGTTGAACCCACCCAGTAAATTTCTTTTTTTTTTTTTTTTTACCGTATGTTTAAGTTATATAATATCCCTTTGGTGGTTTTGTTTTAAACCATGTCCTTCTTTGTTGAAATAGTCTATTGTTCTGTTTGTTTTAAATGAATTACTAAAAAATTTATGATGGCTGTTCTTAAAATGCTTGATAGATAATCCCAAAATTTGATGTTTCTTGGTGTTGGCATCAGTTTATCATTTTTCCTTGGTGATATTTCAAGTACTTGTTATGACCAGTGATCCCCAACTGTACATTGGACATTTTGCCTATTAGGAGTTCTTGATCTTATTATAACCTTTTCTTTTAGCAGCCAGCCATTTTGTTTAAATTTAGTACATAGCTTTGGTCTATTATTATGGGTTTTGATTCTGATGAAAATTTAATTTTCAGGGTTTTGGAGTGTTATTTTGATTTGTTTGGTCTGTTGGATATTGCTAGCTGTCCTGCTGGTCCCTGCTGGTATTCCCAGGGATAGTAGAAAGCGATTTCCCAGACTGGCCACCAAATAGAATTTAGGTCCATGGGACTGAAGAAGCTTTCTAGGCTGAGCCACCTGTCTTGGCAGAATTCCTCTTGCTGGTATCCCCTGGATACCACCTCTCAGTGGAGGAGGAGACTCATAAGCTCAGTGAAGGACAGTACATTTCCTGGTTACTTACTGATCCCATTTGCTGGTGCCATCAAGCATGCCAGGTAGTTTTAGTGGTACTGCCATCATTCCAGAGGAGACATAATGAATCTGAGCGGCTTTTTATTGATAAATAAGGATTGGTGACCTCTGCTCTCAGCTGCTTTCTTTTGTTGGGTAGGAGGTGAGTTGATGCCCTGCTAATATATTCTTCTCTAACTCTGACATCCCCAACCAGTTCCATTTTTCTCTTCCCAATTCAGAACTCTTCCACTGTCCCATGTGTTACGGTTGATACATTGTGTCAACTTGGGGAGTCTAGAGATTTGGCTAAGTGACTTACCATACTGGTGTTGGCTCTCTGGCCTTCATGGTAGATTCGTTAGAATTTCGTCACAGACCCAGCAGCTACAGGGTTAGATGAGAAAGTGTGCAGAGGGTGTCTGCACACTGGAGATTGAAGAGCGCAGGCCTGGGGCCTGGAGCTCACTGCAGTGTCCATGCAAGTCCGTATCAAGGGCTGTGGGGTCATTGCTGTTACTATACCTGACCATGTGGTTCAAGAGCCTTTGTAAATGGCTTGTGGGAAGAGTTTGGAAAGGTTTGGAGATGTCTCCTGAAAGAGATGCTGTTTGGAGTCTCTGGCAGGCCCCCATAGGTGAACTGCAGCGGAGGCCTTTAGGATTTTGGAGCAAGGCCTTCCGTTATCTGCGGATAACCACTCTCCTTTTGAGAAACAGCTCTTGGCCTGCTACTGGGCCCTAGTGGAAATTGAATGCTTGACCATGGGGCACCAGTTCACCATGAGACCTGAATTACCTATCATGTCCTGGGTATTATCTGATCCATCAAGTCATAAGGTTGGACGTGCACAGCGACAGTCTATCATTAAATGGAAATGGTATATTCGTGATCAAGCCAGAGCAGGTCAAGAGGGTACCAGTAAATTACATGAGGAAGTTGCCCAGATGCCTATGGCCCCTACACCTGCTATGTTGCCTTCCGTTTCCCAGCATGCACCTATGGCCATGTGGGGTGAAGCACATGATCAGCTGTCAGAGGAAGAGAAGACGAGGGCCTGGTTTACAGATGGCTCTGCACGCTATACAGGCACCACCCACAAGTGGACAGTGGCAGCATTGCTGTCTCTTTCTGGGACATCCTTGAAGGACAGCGGTGAAGGGAAGTCTTCACAGTGGGCAGAACTTCGGGCAGTGCACTTGGTAGTACATTTTGCCTGGCAGGAGAAATGGCCAGATGTGCAACTGTATACTGATTCATGGGCCGTAGCCAATGGCCTGGCTGGATGGTCAGGAATATGAAGGAACATAACTGGAAAATTGGTGACAAAGGTATTTGGGGGAGAGGTATGTGGGTTGACCTCACCATGTGGGCAGAGAATGTGAAAATATTTGTTTCCCATGTAAACGCTCACCAGAAGGTGACATCAGCAGAAGACTTTAATAATCAAGTGGATAAGATGTTCCGTTCTGTGGAGAGCAGCCAAGTATGGACTGAAACCTCCACAAACTGTAAGCTAAATAAACCTTTCCTTCCTTCATTTTGGGTGTTGGGTATTTTGCCTCAGCAATGGGAAAGAAGTAGCCAAGACACCATGCCTTATATTTGGGTTTATATTTTATATTAGAGAGAGAGGGAGAAGCAAGTCTGTGTAATCTTATCTGGAGTAGAAGCTCTCTATTCACATTCAAGTTTGGGAATTTAAAATTCCAATGATTCTATTACCTAATCAACTCAATATTTTTATCTATGCCTTTTAAAGAACTTTCCCTTATGTAAATTATGGATAGATTTTTAAAATATATTTTTAATATTGACATATAGCAATTATACATATTTATGGGATACAGTGTGATATTTCCACACACATCGACAGTGTGCAGTGATCAGGGTAACTGGCATATCTAGTTCCTGAAAAAAATATATAATTTCTTTGTTTCTTTTGTATTCAAAATCTTCTTTTACTAACTCTTTTGAAATATTCACTTAATGATTGACAACCATGGTTGTACTACCCTTCTGCAGAACATTAGAAGACATTCTTCCTATCTAGCAATATCCTCATGCTCATTGTCTGTTCTCTCCATCACTCCAATTTCTACACCCTTCTTAGGCTTTGGAAACTGCTACTATAGTCTCTAGTCTTTGAGATCAATTTTTGAGCTCCTACATATAAAAACATGTGGCATTTGCCTTCCTGTTCCTGACTTACCTCACTTAACATGCTGTCCTCTAGTTCCTTCCATGTTGCTGCAAATGACAGAATTTTATTTTTTTATGGCTGCATAATATTGTATTGTGTATATATACCACATTTTCTCTATTCATTTATCTATTTAGGGACACCTAAGTTGATTCCACCAAATATACTTTTATATGATATATTTTCAGCTTACCTATTAGCATGTACATATTTTTATATTGTTCCACTTTTTTCTCTTTGATTTATTTAATAACCAAATACTAAAAGATGATCTGAGGAAGTTGTGAACAGTTGCACTGTAGGAAACTTAAGAACCCTTCCTCATACTCTGAAATTATTTCACAATGATAGCTTCTCTGTTGTCTTGGTTACTTTTTTCTTGTTGATGGGACAAAATACTCAATGCCCAAATTTAAGGAAGAAAAGGTTTATTTAGCTCACAATCTGTGGAGTTTCAGTCCATACTTGGCTGGCTCCAAGGCAGAGTGGCACATGGCAGAGGGCAACCACTCATGGTGGCAGAAGACAGCAAAAGCAGCCAGAGATAAAGGAAGGAGTGGCAGCAAGCAGCCTGATTCTCTCCTTTACATATGCAAACTATCTCCCCAGGGCAGGTGTAGCACTCACACCCAATCAGTCATGAACTTTACAAGCCTTTCCCATGACTGATAGTGTCTTTGGAGGGACACACAGACACAAACTGTAATATCTATATATCTTTGTATTCAGTCCCCTCATTTATAAAACAAGGCATCTAGACCAGATAAGCTATAGGAGGTGAGTTTTGATAACATACAGCAGTTTTTTTTTCCCCCACATCCTCCCACCATGTTTCTGCCTTGGATCCAGCTAACCATGGCCTGAATTCCCTTCCAATATGAACCAAATTAAACCTCTCCTTCTTTAAATTGTGGATGGTACAGAGCCAGGAAATCATGACACCTCAATGGTGGCAATGGCACCACTTCTAATATCAACTAATGCCAGGAACAGAAGCAAATAATATGACCCAAGTGAGACACAAAAGTATACTGACTCAAGTTTTGGGGATCTGGTTCCTGTAAGTCAGCTGTGTGAATATGGCAATTTATTTTCCTATTTGATTAATTGGGTTGGACTAAATGATACTGTATGACCTCTAAGGCTGCTTTTAAATATAAAATTTTAGGAGCACATAATAGATATCTCTCACTGTGGAGTGGAAGGTTACAAGCCTGTGCATTATTTGTCACATCCCTTTCCCTCTGGGCTGGGAACTGTGGAAGCAGCTGTCAACATGGAGCTCCTGTCTCCTGGGACCTGGGTTTATTGGAAGTGGACTCCACTGCCATAGAGAACACATTGTGAATGAAATAGATTTGTATAGTGTGAAGGCTGTGAGACTTTAAAGGTTGCTTGTTAGTACAGCATACCTTAGTCAAGCCTGGCTAAAGCAATAGATGATGAAGTGCTTTTACAGGCATAGTATCATTTCTTTCCCTAGTAGAGACATGGGACACTACTCATCTCCGTTTTTCTGATAAAAGTCTGGGCTTCAGAGAGATTAGGTAGCTTCAGAGGCGGTCAGTGAGTGAATAGGTGGCTGATCTGAAATAGAACAAAGACATTTTGACTCCCAGGCCTTTTCCTGCCTACAATGGGACATTGTCTCCATGTGGTTGTTTTAGTTTATTGGTGTGGCATCTATGCTTTCCATTTCCTTTGTCCTTAATCCTTAATGAAGTCCAGGCTCCTAATGCGGTAAATGCCTGAGGCCCGTTTGGACAATCCAGATGCTTCTGTAAAAGGCTCCATTCCTCAGTGTTATGGTTTGTGTCTGGATGTCCCCTGCAAAGCCTCATACAGTCATGGGGGAAGGTGCTAGAGTTGGTGATTGATTCATGGTGAGATGCTGGGATTATGGGGGTGCCCTTGGGGGGGGCAGCCTGTATACAGTGTAAGGGAGGGAAAGAGGCCTGTTCTTTCTGCTCCTTTTTTGCTCCTGCTGCTTTTTCTGTCTTTTGCTGCCTTGAACTGTTGCCCCCATGCCATGTGCCACTCTGCTTTGGAGCCAGCTGATTATGGGCTGAAACCTCCACAAACTGTGAGCTAAATAAACTTTTCCTTCCTTAATTCTGGGCATCAGGTATTTTGTCTCAGGAACAAGAGAAAAGTAACCAAGACAATCAGTATTCAGATGAAAACTGTTAGAGAGGGGCCATGAGATAAGAGGACCTTTTTAAAGAATCCAAATGTGTCAGAGAAGTGTGCATTTTTAGTATAGGAAATGTAATTGCAAAGACTTTTGTCTATTTATGGAGTGTAATTTATACAGTAACTTGCAACCTTTACACACACACACACACACACACACACACACACACACACACTTACATGGCAAATTTGGTTTATATTTACAGACTTGAGGGAACAAGCCTTGGTTTAAATTCTTAGTGGTCACTAAAACATTTGTTAAGTGAATGAATTTTGCCTTAGGAAAAAGAGGTCACTTCCCTGGAAGTGTAACACATCCTGTACCTCCAAATCTAATGGTCAGGTAAGGGAGAACAGGAAGGTGAGGAGGAAAAGGACCCCATTTACAGGAAGATGGTTAATATAAAGCACTGTGTTAGTCACTTTCCTGGTACTGGGACAAAAGACCTGACACTCATAACTTAAAGAAGGAGAGGTTTATTTTGTTTCACTATTTAAAAGAATCAGTCCTTGCTAGATTGGCTCTAGTGCAAGAAACATCACAGCAGACAGCATGGTGAAGGAAAGATACTTACCCCACGGCATCCAGGAAGCAGAGAGGGATGGGAGGAGGAAAGGACAAGAATACCTCTTTCCAGGTCACCTTCTAGTTGCCCACTTTTAACCAGGCCTCACCTCTTTAAAGAGCATTCAGTTACTGAACACATGAGTGGATGAATCCACTGGTGAGCGTGGTGGCCATGGTCCAGTCACCTTCCAAACACGTGAGACTTTGGGGGGACATGTTCAGTTTAAGCCCTAACAGGCACTGATCTGAATATCTCAGGAAACAGCATGTGGAGCTGCCTAGATCATCCGACAGGGGATCAATAGGCTCCAGCTGAAATGAGAACCATTAGGAAAGCTGAGAAATATTACCTGGAAAATTACATTAGACATCATTACACTCCCTATAGTTTGGTCCTGTCAGCCACTTCCCCTGCCTTTGATTCAGGAAGAATCTTTCTTAGATTGACATTGGCCTGGTTAGGGAAGGCTGTTAGATAGATGTAGACTTTTGCTTTTTGAGAATTGGATTTAGCCCTATAAACTCTCCAGGGGGCTTAGAAATCCTTTCACACACAGGTAGGATCTTGATGGTATAAGATTTACTGGAAGAAGCATTTCTATTGGCTCTGTTTCTGTGTCTGACTGTCTGTCTGTCTGTCTGTCTGTCTCTCTCTCTCTCACACACACACACACACACACACACACACACACACACGCATACATGTACACAGTCTTTTTCTATTCCCTGTTCTTCTCTTTTATCCTCTGAAGAGGCTTTGGTGAGATTTTCCATACCTCATCTTATTAAAACATCATTCCTGGTAGCCCACGCAAAGCTGGACCAAAAGTTAAAGCTAAGAGAAAATGTAATTTCTCTCTCCACTAAAACTTCCACTTCAAAAAAAAAATCAATGTCAAATTCAAATAATTCTTCAGTAATAGAATAAAACCTCCATTATTTAAAAGAATTAGGAAAATTGCAATATTCTATTAAAAGAGCGCTGTCACATATACTATACATAGGTTACCATGTCTAAGTAGTTATACTGCAGTGAAATCTGTTGTGTAAAATTCCAGGGTTGTGCTTCTGGTAACTCATAAGGCCGATCGTGATCTGGGAGGGCCTGCTTACGTCACTATGAGTCATTCTCATTGTGTAGGACATTAACTGAGTGAATATAGGAGACTGAGCTGGACCTTTGCTGGCTCCCAGGGGGAAATGTATGTATGTTCTGTCTGATGTAAGCTTGATTTTGTTGACATTTGCCCATTTCACAAGAGTAAAAGTCTGGGGGAAAAAAGTCTGTTTATTTTAGCTTTACTTTTGTTTGGTTTCTGGAAAAGGAAGAGGCTTATAATACTCTGGGCTTCTTACCACCTCCCTTATGATTTTTCTCATCCAGGATCTCATCATTCTAGTACCATAGATAGCTGGGAGGCAGTTAGCACCAGCTTCATCCCCAGAGTATGCATTGGAAAGCAGAGCTCCTCACCATAAATGAGAAGTGTTTCCCAAAGTTCCCACCTCATCATCCAACCTAGGTCTCTTCTGGAGCTTTAGCCATTGCCTCGCACAAAGAGCACAGTGGGATAAACATCTTCATATGGTGCCCCAGCTCTCTACTACTTAGGTAAAAGGTTTGAAACTTTGGGAGTTTTTTTGCTAAAGAGGCAACATGGTGTAAGAGAAGAAGCACTAAGCCAAGAATTGGGACATTGAACCTCAAATCCTAGGATTGAAGATTGAGGATTGAATCCTAAAATGCTCAGCCTTTTACCAAGAGCCTGCTCATGTCCCCTGAACCTCAGTTTCCTTACTGAAAAAATAGCCTTAGTTCTCCTTCCCTGCCACCCATGCAAAGTTCTGATAAAGAATGAATGGGCCAGTTGGCAGGGATGCCTGTGAAGTTATCTGGATGAGAGGAGTTGTTTTTGCTGTCCTGTGGTGCTCCTTTATGAAGTTGTAGCAAATGTCAAGTCCTGAGAAGAGAGTATTTGGAGCTTGGTCTGACATTTAGAGATTTCCAGGTGTTTAGCTGCGAAAGTAATGAAGTGTCCATGGAGAACTTCCCAGCTGAGGTTCAAGATCATCTCTAGACTAGAGGGTGGTGAGGTGCAGAGATCAGTCAGGCCTGGAGAGACTGACCAGAACCTCCTGTCACTCAGTCCGTTGGCTCACCCTAGCTCTACAAGTAGTCAGGCCTCACCTAGAAACACAGCATCTAGAAGCCCAAGAGGTGAGATTTCAGAGCTTTCCCAAGGTGCTGCTATTCACCCTTATCTCTCTGTTCTGTCAGAATTCTACCATCAGCATTGGTACTGGCCTAAGAGCTCTGTGATGAGAGAAATAGTCCACTAACTGTGTGTATGATGCAGCAAATGCTAGACACAAGAAACTAAGTAATGCTTAAAATATGGCAGGTACAACTGAAGGACAGAATTTTTCATTGAATTTCATCTGGTTTCATTTAAATAGCCACCTGCAGGCATGCACATCAAAGTGTTTCTCCTTTTCATTAAGTTATTCTGTCCAGAAGACCACTGTTACAATGCTTCTGTATTATTGTTATTATTATTATTATTATTAAGCTGAGGCCATATGGCCAGAGATGAGTTTCTGGCATATGTGTGGGACAGGAGAGAGGAGAGGAAAGGAAACTTGCCAGAAAGGCCAGCTTGCTGGCTCTCAAGAGGCCTCCAGGGGAACGTCTGACTCTTGAGTCTTACAGGCTAAAACACAGGATTTTTCAGGGCATGGAGAATCCAATTGATCTTCAGAGGTGGGAGCTCTTTAATCAAGCACTGCTAAGGATGCAATCAATCAGAAAACTGGGATACCAAGGTTCAAGGGATCCTGTAACCTTTACCCTTTCAGCGTCAGGTGAGGAAGGGTAGTCATTTTCTACATGGAAACCCAGGGCCTGCACTGGAGATAGTTTCGTAAGCATGCACTCAGGGAAAATAACATGAAACAATTCAAACTTGAGTTTGAATAGCAAGTCAAAAGCTTGTTTACTCACTTCATATATTCATTGCCTGGTGGATCTTACCAGCCCTGGGAGTGGTACATTTGTATTTCTGACTGCAGTCTTTTCCTCCTGCATGGTGCTTATGTGGTTATCAGTGCATTTTGCTTGTGTATCCACCTTATTTTGTAAGCTTTCACAGCTTACTGGCTCCATACCCATTTCACACAGTTCTGGAGGCTGACATATTCCAATCAAGGTCCCAGATTCTGTGTCTGGTGAGGGCACACACCCTGGTTCACAGAAAGCTCTCTTTTTTTCCCATGTTCTCATTTGGTAGAAAGGGCAAGGGAGGGAGCTCTCAGGGGACTTATAAAATAAGGGCACTAGTCCCATTACAAGGGCTTCTTCATGAGCTAGTTAATCATTGCCAAATACGAGCACATCAGAAATTAGATTTCAAGACAGGAATTTAGGGAGGACACAAACACTCAGTCTATCACACACATTGACATATTGTTCACTTGGTTATGTCACACACAGTAAGATTCCCTTCCTGAATTGTATACTTTGGGGACATTTATTTAAGAATATTTAGCTTGAACAACTGTGAGTTCGCATCACAGTTTAGCTCCAGGAGGACCCCTGAAGACTGACTGCATGTATTTCCTAGGTGGGGTAGTGTATTTGTTAGTAACTGATATCTACATGTGTTGCCTTTCACAAATGGTTTGATATGGCCAAGAGTTGATAATTGAAGTGCTTTTGGGAGTTAGACAATAATTGACCAAGTGAAGCAGGCTTGACAGAAGACTCCATAGAAATAGACACCTCTGACTCAGTTCAGACAATCCATAGCCATGCTGTCCTGTAGACCCATAATTAACAGATATTTTTCTTTAAAAGAAAAGAAGAAATTTAAATATTAATGTGAAATCGGATACAGTGTGGATCCAAAGACGTCTGTGTTAATGGTTTATTTACTAGCCTGTGGGTGGGAAGTGGTGGGGCCTAGTGGAAGGAAGTTAGGTCACTGGGGTTCTTGAAGTGGATATTGGGACTCTGGTCCTGTTTGTTTCTCTCTTTGCTTTCTAGTTGGCATGAGGTAAGCAGTTTTGCTTCACCACATGCTCCCCATCATGGTATGCTGCCTCACCCCTGGGCCAGAAACAATGAACCCAAGTGACCATGGACTGAAACCTGTAAAATCATGAGCCAAAATAAAATTTTCTTCTTTCAAGTTGGCTATTCCAAGTATTTTGTCACAGTGATGGAAAGCTACGTCCTAGCGATGGAAAGCTAACATGTGTTCTGACTTTTTAAAGGCAGAAACTAGTTCAGCTAAAACATGACATTGGAAACAAGCCTAACAAAATACATCTAATTTCTAGATATTGTGGGAAGCCCTGGCATGGGAGTTTACCATTTCTGGTTTCTAGTTAAAACTTTGCTTATAAATCGCTGCGAGGTTTGGGGGAAGATCCATCCCCTCTTGCAGCTTAGATTCCTTCTCTCTGTATTGCCAAGTGAAATCATCCCTATGGCTTCTTCTCAATCAGTATTAGTCTGCTAAGGCTTACATAACAAAATACTACAGATTAGGTGGCTTCTATGACAAAACTTTATCTTCTCAAAGTTCTAGAGGCTGTTAGTCCAAGATCAAAGTGTCATGTTTGGCTTCTTCTGAGACACCTTTCTTGGTTTGTACATCACTGTCTCCTCCTTGTGTCTTTACATGACTTCTCTCTCTGCACACACATCGTAGATGGCCTTCCATTTCTTGTGACTACACGAGCCATATTGGATGAACACACAACATTTATGTCATTGCTTAACCTTTATTACCCCCATAAAATAGTCACATTGGCAGTTAGGACTTTAACATTTGCATTGGGCAGAGGTGGGGATATAATTAAATCTATAAAATGGCTTTAGAGCCTGTACTTTATTGGCAAGTCACTGAGGTTAGGCATGACTGTAATTCATCTGTCTTACTCTTGTTTTCTGTGTCTGTGTTCCACTTGCTCCACCCTGCTCTGTGCTTTGAGAAGCTGATCACTAAGGATGAGATCAATGCTTTCTGCGTTTGATTAGAGTTCGCCAATGGGGTAAGAGATTAGACAGAGAGAGGAGAGTGAGATTGGGAGAACTTCATTCTAGGCGTGCCATATGCTGGCCATGAAGCTTCGCTGATAGTCATTGCTCCTGTCCAAAAGTCCCTCTGTCTCTAGGTTCCCCATCAGGTTTAGGGTGATAATACCACTAATTTATTCACCTCAGGACCTAACATCAACCCTTTGTGGCTTCATACCCTTCTACACCTTTGAGAAGAATTCCTTTATTTCGCAGTTCTCAAATCTCCCAGCTTGTGGGTGCTAGCACTCTGACCAATACAAACAGACTCTGAAGAAATCCCACTAATGAGCCATCATATCCACCCCTATTTTGCATTCTCATCCTTTTTACTGCAGCAATCAGTTCTGTTTGAGCCTGAGGTTTTGCTGGACTTCCTAAGGCCACACCCTTTTTTCCTGAGGAAACCCGCACCATGACTCTTGCTGTTTGAGTGTGTTTGCTGCCCATCACAGTCCCTTTAGCAAGGATGAAAAAAAGTTAGAAAAGGCAGCACCTGGAGCTGGGCTCTGGGCACTGCCTGACAAAAATGAAACTTGCTTATTGATGCTATGGTTTAGATCTAAAATGCCCTCTCCAAGTCTCCCATTTTCAGAAGTGGGGTTTGGGGAAGGTGAGTGGATCATGGAGATGCTACTCCCATCAGTAGATTAACCCACTGATGAGTTCTCAGCTAACTGTTCTGTAAGGAGTTGGGACCTGGTTGCAGGTGGTTACTGGAGGTGTGAACTAGAAGGGTGTGTCCTAATCCCCAGATCTTCCCTTCCCTCTCTGCTTCCTGGCTGCTGTGTATTGAGCAACTTTCTTCTGCTATGCCTTACCACCATGCTGTTTCTGCCTTGGAGTCAGACAGCCATGGACTCGACCCTCTAAAACCATGAGCCCAAATAAATCTCTTCTTCTTGGAGTTGTTGGTATCAGGTATTTTGTCCCAGCAACAAGAAAGTGACCAATACGTCCATCAATATCTCTTTGGACAGTATAGGAAAAAATATGTTGGAAAAATGCAGCTCTCTGCAGCTGGGCTGTGGACACTACTTAGTCAAAGTCATATTTGTTTATTTGTTCCAAGCAAATAGGCACTTCTCTAAGGATGGAGGAGTGTGTTTAGAGTTACACTAGTCAGTTTCTTCTCATTATAACAGACCTTGGAGGCCAGAGCAGGTTCCTCCTTCATCTATAGGATCCACACTGAAAGCTCCTTTATGCTTATTGATATTCTCCACTAAACTTTTAGGCGCTATGCAGGCTTTATATACAGAAAAGTACAGGGAAAATTTAGTAATGCATTCAGTATCCAGAGTGAATGAAAAGAACATACACAAACTAAGTGCTGTAACGGTCAGGTGCTATGGGTTGAATGTGGGCACAGCAAGGTGGCTTAACAGTAAGGACCCTGGACATGAGCTGCCTGGGTTTGAGTCCTGCTTTACTTCTTAATAGTTCTAACATTATGGGCAAGGAGCCCATCTTCTTTAACTTTTGCACATTATAGGCAGTAATTGACCATTTTTATTAGAAATAAACAACATACGTCACCTTGATGTGCTTAGCCCAGTTACCAGAATATCCTAAATACTTAATAAATGTTAGCTTTTGTTGTTACTTAGCAAAGATTGTACAAAGCAATGGGGTTTGTGGTGGCCTTGAAGGATGAAAGATTTTTATCTGAAGGTGTTGAACATTCCAGAAAAGCAGAGAACCATGAGTAAAGACAAAAGACAAACATATTTAGGAATTATCAATCAATCAAGCTGAGATATAGCGGTAGTTTATTGGGGAAAACTGAAATTTGGTTGAAGCCACATTAAGGACATTGAACACAAGGTGAAGAATCTGTGCATAATTTTTAGGCAGTGAAGAGCCACTGAAAACAAGAATTTTAAGCAAGTGTGTATGCATATATTTAGGTAAACTTTAGAAAACAATATAGCATATTTTTGAAAACGATTGAAGGTAGAGAAAAAGGTGGAAAAAGGAAATATGAGACTATTACTATTGTTCATGTAGGTAGTTGCAAGATCTGACTTAGGGGAAGGTTGATGGATAGTAACTTCAAACATCTGATAGAACTGCTTAGGAAGGAGGCAGAGCAAGGCATAACTGAAATGTTAAGAGCCACTCAAGTCAGATGGCCGTGCCTAACATCAATTGGAAATTAAAAAGAGGCACTTAATTGTAATGTCAACCCATGACAAAGTAACACATATTTTGCAAAACTTGGATTTTAACATTATATTATTTGGGAACAAAGTACGAAGCCCACCTGTATTGCCACATGTAGCGCTGGCACCACAGAGTTTAGAGGTGGGGTCAAGGAACAAGGCGTGGATAGACATGCCTTTCATGTGGGCTGAAACAGAGAACAGTATGTGGCAGGAACTTGAGCAGCTGATAAGTGTCATCAAAGAGCACATCTACATATTTGTTCAGCCCCTCTCACAGCTCCACCCCATTCTGACGAAGAAGCCTGCTAACATTTAGTACGAGTTTTATTTAGAAATGTAGCGCCTTGGCTGGTATTTTCACTTGTGGGAGCTGGCTGTCCTAAATGTAGTAGAAAAGTGCCCTGAAACCTACATACTAGGCTAAGGGAGGTACGGAGTAAGGCCAGATTTTTCCAGCTGGGAAATGAATGTTAGTCAGGGAATGCAGTAAGTGAGGACGGAGCCGCAGACAGAGAGCCTCAAGATCTTCGTTCTCACATCTAGAAGGGGTTTATGAAGAACGGCAGGGTAGGGACTAGAACACAGGAACTAGAGGGATGCCCAACTGCCCAACTGAGCAACATCTCTGAGAATTTAGAGCCCTTTGCTGAGTCGCATGCACAAGCGGATGAAATAGAGATGATTTCCCTAGCATGGAAAAGTAAGAGGTGGTCAAAGTTGTTTTCAGAATCAGAGATTCCTTCCTTATAGAGTAGGGTCACTCGGTGAGCGAGGGGGTCACACTGCAGGAAGACCATCTCCAACATGGCTGACTATGGGAACTGTCCACAGTGCTGGAGTTGTCCCCTTTGAACCCTCTTGGAGGTTTTTTGTTGGCTGCCGTGTGACAGGCATTGAGTCAGGTGCCTCATATGCACTGTGTCTTTTAATCCTCATGCAACCCTGCAAAGTTAGTGTTTTTATCAGCAGGTTTGTTTCTACACACGAGAAAACTAATACTCAGAGCTTTACTTTCTGCCTTATCCAATTTGGACGTATGAATCACCTTTTCAGAGATCAGACTGAAGTACTTTCAGCCTAGCAGGAAGAGTGTATCTGTTTCACACCCTCTGTCTAGTCTATTAAATATATATTGTTCTCTTTGCAGGTGGAGTGATGGGAATTTATACCAAGGGCCACAAAATTGTTAGTCACAGGAGAGTTTTTAATGAGAAAGATTAAGCATGTGCACTCATGTTTCACATTATTAATGACAAATGTTTGTAGAAATTTCAAATATTTTGGTTGAAGACAATGAAAAGTTAACCCCTGTGGGGTAGAGGAAAGCAAACCACGGGTTTTTGTGAAGATCAACAAGATCGTGTTACTCTTTAATAGTTTCCTCTTTTATTTTTCTTGGCTATAAGACAAAAAACAAGTTATATGACAGAAAAAGTAGAAGACTGATAAAAGGCTTTATTTTATTAAATTCAGAAAAATCTTTGCTAGGCTAATTGAAGTCATAACAAAGGAAAATTTATGTGACCCTTTGATAACAAATATTGTTACCTTTCAGGGTCTAAAGCCTCATTTGTGCTGGAGAAGAGATTTAGCTCAAACTTTAAGGTTAAAAATTTCAGGAAGAGATAGTAGTTTTTAAGATATGGCCAAGGTTATGAACCAAGTCAGGGATTCTTGCTCTGGGTTTATAGACCTTGGGAGAGAGAGAAGGAAGAGAAAGAAGTGAAGTTCATAAGTGGGCTCTGGGGAGATATGCATGACTCCAAAATGTAGGCAAATGCTGTGTATGGGTACATTTTTATAGAAAGGAGTTGATGACTTTCAAGAGATTCTCAAAATGTCCAGGAACATCTATCACATAAGAACTACTGGTTTAAGTAGACACTCCAGAAAGTTAAGGCTCAGTGAACAAAGTAGTTATAACTACATATTTATTTTCCTTGGTTGGAAATAAGCAGCCCATTTTAATATGACACTTATGATCATTTGAATTAATGCTTATGGTTGTATATTTTAGCAAAGAGTTAGTTTTATAGGAAACATATCTAATTAAGTAGAAACTGTGGATTGTTCTTTTCTATTGGATTTACCCCTCAAGGGAGCCTGTAAAGTGGAAGAAGACATCAATACATCAGGAAACATTTGGTGAGAGTCCATGATGTAAGAAGACTATCATTCACCTGCCTAAAATTCAATAATCTTCTCTACATAAGACATGCACATTTTAGTGCAAAGGTTGGAGGTCACTCTGTGTCTTTAGCTATCTCCAAAGCAGTGCATTAACTGTTGCTGAGACAGAAAAGCAGGAAAATCTCCAAGTAGAGTCCATTCTCCTTTTTGCTTATTCAACAAAGTTGCTTACTGGGTTTTGATGGCCAAAAATTTTATTTAGCTTCATGAAGATAAGAAACAGGATTCAGCTGGATTGCTAAAGCTCACTAGAAGGAAAAAGGGGATGAGTGCATATAAAAATTTTTCTTTCTAAACTTCGAACTTTTATCTTTTCATGACTTTTATTCTGCACTGATTTAAAGAGCAGTGTATGTGTGTATGCATGTGTGTGTGTGTGTGTGTGTGTGTGTGTGTGTGTGTGTGGTGTGAGGCCACACCATCCATAAAGAACATTTGATTGCTCTCAAGTGTTTGTGACAGCTCAAGAGCTGACATAATCCAGAAAATGTGTGCTGTTATTTTGGTAAGGGCAGAAGAGTAAGTATAGTTTCATCTCAGAGTTTCCCATAAAAACACATAAACTTACTTAATGGTGAGCAGACCAGGAAGTAAAGAAAGGGAAAGGAAGATGCCAGGATCCCAATATACCCTTTAAGATCATGTGCTCTAGTGATCTCCTTTCTCTAACTAGGCCCCACCTCCTAAGTTCCCACCACCTCTCAGCAGTACTATCAACTGGGGTCAAAGCCTTTGACACATGAGCCTTTGAAAGACACTGCAAATTCAAACTATAACAGGGATGGGAGAGTGTCAGGACAACTTCCAAAAGCGATCAAATGTATAGTGCAAGTTGGACTGGAACTGGAACCAAGAATGTTCTTTTATACTGCTTTGCACATATTAGGTGCTATCTCTTTACTCCCTGAATTTCTACTTCCCTTCTCTGACTCAGGGAGAATGAAGCTAGGAGCTGTTCATGAATTGTGTATTCCCCACTGGAGACAACCTAGAAAAGTTAAATTGATTTGGGCTCACTTCAGTCTACTAGGAAGTCAGCAGATAGGAAACTAGCTCAACATTATGACTATCTTGATAGTTACAGAGCTCTTGCCCCATGGCAATAAAATCACAAACATAAAACACATTCCAAGGAGTGTAATATCATTCAATCACCCCAGCATCCCTGTGTGGTACGCACTGTCGCTCATTTTACAAATGTGGGGACCGGTGAACAAAGACGTTAGGCAATGGCCTAACATCTCACGGATTATGAGTTGCAGAGCTGGGTTTCAAGCCCAGTCAGGCTCCAGCGCCTGGGTTATACTGCCTCTGGACTTCTGGGACGGGGTACTATGCTGCCTTTCACAGCTGTCTTTCCCTCAAATTAAGCCTTTGTTTGCTCACTCAAACTCACCTTTTCAAAGGAACAAGGAAGGGTAAAAATATGGGGAAAGCCTTTGGTGATATATTAGAGTGTGCAACCCAGGGAGGGGTCCAAAGTAATCTTTCCTTACGATCCCATTTCACCACTACTCCCCACAAGTCAAAGTTGATGAGATGTGGGGGTTCTAAGTGACATGTTTTAGTCTATTCTTTGAATCCTATTTGGTTGTTCAGCCAGACAGAGATTTGGTTCCCGGCACAGTCTCAGTTGACAGGTGAGATGGAATCTCCAACGATGTGGAGGAAGCAGCATTTCTGAAGCTGCGTGGGCCAACTACATCCTAGTGCTGGAAAATAGAGCCTTTCTTTCTGGACTTCAGCTCCTAAGGTAGGGGGCCTTTGTTGTTGTACATGAAAGTGCATCTCAATAGTCAAACCTAGGGATATTGGGAGGAGTTCTCCTATGACATTTCCTGTGACCTTAAATAAAACTGCTATTGTCTACTTAAATTAAAACCTGAGGGTACTCAACTATATGTCAGTGAACTGGTAATTCATTTTATCTTGAACTTCATGGGTTTCTTGTATAGCTCTTAATGAGCTATTTAAATATTAATGGGAGGCTGAGCATTGTTTTTCCAACTAATTGAAGTAAATTTATGATGCAATGGAATGAAGTTACTTTACATTCTGAAGAAGGGAGAGTAGAAAATTTGATAAAGAGTAATTTCCTTTCCTGGTGAATTCTGAAAAAGTTTTAGGCATGAGGCTAAATTTCACGTAAAACATTTAAATATGCAATAACAAAGTTTGACCTAAGGAATTGAATATATGGGGAGAAACATTAGGCCATGCTTCCTAGTACCCTGTGGAAAAGTCAACTATACGAGGTCTGATCTTATTCTTAAGTATGCCCAGCACCAGCAGTACATTAAGATGATTAGAACTTGTTTTCAGTTTCACAGATAGGTTTGAAGTGAATAGCAGCTGTGTGAGAATTAGGTCCAATTTTACCCCTTTTATCTATTTCACTTAACGTGCCTATTCTCATAAATCATGAGGAGTCAAAATGTAAAGCATCCCTGGAGAGCCTCTGTCTAGTGCAGATGTAGAAACCGAGGCTCATTTAGGGAGAGTGACTGCCCAAGTTCCCATTGCGAGTTAACAACAGAAGTGAGAAGTCAGGTCAGCTAGTGCTTTGGGGGCCAATGCCTGTGACCTTTGTCCAGATACAACTTCAGCCTTTCCCTAGAGGTTGAAATGGGATTGATTGTTTCATGCATTAACACTGAGCTGTGATCATACTCTCCCACCTAATGCCTTCATGGGCCCATCAATATTAATGGGTGGTGAATGTGTCAACAGCTCCTAAATGCACTGGGAGCTGTACTTTGTACACAGAGAGATGTGCACTTTGAATTCCCTAGAGATTTATTTAGACTTGATTCTTACAGTCTTCAATTTTTTTTTTTTTTTTTCAGCAATGAACTTGCAGCTTGGAACAATTGGTGACTAGTCTGTAGTAAAGAATATAGATCCCAGTGACCACAGCCTTTGGGAACACACTGACAGTGCAGCTAGAGGACTAGCACCCAAGGAGAGCTGCTAAAGACCCACATGCCAATCTATGCCTCCAGCCTTACTGGTAACAATTCTCTTTGTGGATCTTTACTTCCTAATCAAGTTGAAGAGTTTTCTCTTGCTTCTCCAACCTTCTTTCCGCTGTCTTGTATTAGTGACCTTGACTGTTCTATTTTAATTTCTTTAATGACCTTTCATCCTAATATACATATTTTCAAATCCTACCCATCTGGCCCATCCAAATTCAATTTGCTGTTTTTATGTAACATACCAATGGCTTTGAGGAAATCTAGTTTTTGCACGGGTTGGTTCTGATCCACTTTGCTGTGTTCCATGGTATCTGGAACAGTGCCTTCTACAGAGGTGTTCATGAATGAAGGAACAATTAATTGCGTGATTGAACAGAAGAGTAACCCTTCCCATAACCTTTCACTGAGTGAAAGATTGCAGAAGTTAGAGTTTGACTGTCATCCTACTTTTAAAAATGGTATTTTAGATTGTTCTTATGTTCAACTACATTATAATCTACCTAAAACCTTAATGTCTTAAAATATCAATTCGGTGTTCTTGGTTTTATGGACTAACTGAACTCAGTTGGGTGTTCTGGCTTAAGATTTCTCATGCAGTTTTAAGTCATGTACAAGCTAAGACTGGAATCATCTGAAGGCTCAGCTGGGCTGGGTGTCCAACATGGTAGCAGTTGTGCCAGCTGGTGGATTACTTACATTTGTCAACAGGACTGGAGCACCTATACTTGGCCTCTGTCCACGTGGCTTGGGTTTCTCATAGCATTGCAGTTATGAGTACAGCATTTTATAAGTGAGTGTTATAAGAAAGCCAAGACTACACTGTAAGACTTATTGTCTAGCTTTGGAAGCTCTAGAATGTCACTTCCACTGCTTTTTTTTTTTTTTTTGCATTTTCAAGCAATTACTAAGGTCAGCCCAGATGCAAGGAGAGGTGTGTGTGTGTGTGTGTGTGTCTGTGTGTGTGTGTGTGTGTCTGTACAGGGAAGGAAGAAAGCAATTTATAGTGCACATGTTTGGAGACTGTCTAGCTACAAGCAAATGTATTATGTTGGAGGAAAATTTATCTGTACAAGGATCTTTCTTTATCAGGTAATCAGCCACAGGAACCTGAGCTGTTCCTGAGCATCAGCAACAGCCTCAATACTAGGTAGGTTTTAGGAAGTAAGGAAATAGGGAGGAAGAAGGAGAGAATCAGTAGTTTGAGACAATGGATAAGGAATTAAACTTGGACGAGATAATGCAGGATATAAAATGAGTAGATTAGAGGATGGGGTGAGTGCTAAAAAAAAATTGTCTACTTCTTTTTACCTGCTTAGTGTATGCTGGGGTTAGGTTGGAGAGAAAGGCAAGCACAAATGGAAAAAGTATTACATAATATTTTTATATATTTAAAAAAATATTATTTTAAAAATTAAAAAACTAACAAAATAACAATGAAAACAAAAATCAAAACAACCCCAAAATAACAAAATTGACACGACCTCAAAATAAAATGACAGGAATTAACAATATTATCTTAAGAGATGAAGAAATTCCCATCATTCTACCATCTGGATATGACTATTTATTTTTCTTTTCAATCTTAATTCCTCTATCTGTTTTATGTCCTAGGCATCACTCTGCATTGGGCATAGGTTCTGTACTTCTCACCTAGACTTATTTTATAAACGTTGCTCCAGGGGCTGGGGATATATAGCCCAGTGGAATAAGCACCTGCCCGGCAAGGGCAAGGTGCTGAGTTCGATCCCTAGTACCGAAAAAAAAAAAAAAAAAAAATATATATATATATATATATATATATATATAGCTCCAATATTAGCTGCTGTCTCTGCCCATGTTGTTTTAGAGCCTTTGTCCCAGTCTAGCTGAGGGACACTGGTGAAGGGCTCCTGAGCTGAGCAAGCTTAGGGAGGGTGACTCAGGTCTCTTTCTGTTTGTCATCCACTAGGGAATGTATAAGACCCAGAGGAAGCTGGGTTGGGCCCCTCCCCTGTCTCAGGGAACCAGCCAGGCCCAGGCTGTCCTCCTGGGGATGAAGCCCTCATGGTGCTGCCAACAAGGAACCCTCTTCCTTTAAGGTGGGAGGCAAGGGGAGCTTTTTCCTTCTTTTCTCTTCAACCTTTCAAGGAGATTGTTGGTTTCTTAAAATTGGTAAGCTGGGTCACAAAGGTTTAGATTTCTTGTCTCTATAAGCACTTACATTTCCTCCTGGAAGGGGGATTTAATTTTACTGCTGTAGCAATTTTTCACCACAAGAATCTGCTTACTTCTTTTTCTGATACTGAGATGCCAGGCTTGGCACATTCTGGGCAGGTAGAGGGCATCCTCTTTCTGTGCAATGTCCTCTGCTCCTTGCTCATTTAAGTTTTACCTTTTCTTCAGCACCCACTCACATCTTCCTATGCTCTCCTCAAGCCTTCTGTGGCTCCTGTGCCCATACTCAGGTTTTTAAACAACTTAAAGTCTTTGCTTTTTGCTTTTAGTCATATTCTCCTAGAAGACAGCATGACATCACAAACAGATGCTGGGCTAGAAATCAAGACACTTGTGATCTTGTCTCACCGCCAACCATCTGTGTGACCTTGGTGAAGTCTTTGCACTCCTCGGGCTCAGCTTTTCAACAAGGCACTGATCTCACATGTTCCTTCCTGTTGTGAGCCAATGATCTGAGTCCTTCGACTTTTGAGGTTACCCTTGCACATCAATCCAGAGACGCTGGAAACTTGCCTGGTCTATTCTTGCTCACCTCCCCCAGTGACCTTGAGTCTTCTTGTTCATAAGGCGTCATCAGAGCAATTTGGAAATGTGTGTTATTGTTGAAAACGTGGATTGGACCACTTCTACCATCTTCCTCCTGCCCTGTCCTTGCTTATTTCTCTCTTTTCATCCAGGAAGTAGACTTCAGACTATGTTCTTTCTTGTGGTTGGTGCTCTGAGTCTCTGATTATGATAAAGCACAACAAATGGAAGCACACTTTCTAAAGGCAATACTTCAAACACTCGCTTAATACAACATGCCACATGTCAATCCCTGTAGAATGCCCACAAACCAATTTGGCTCTCCTTTGATGAGGTGGAGATGCAAGGCAATAACTATGCCTCTTGGAGGGAGAAGTGATTAGCTGGAGGGCTGTTGAGTCCCTGATATCTCTGTCACCAGAGCATAAAGAATCATTGCAAGGACAAGCAGCTAGCCCTGGAAGTCGGTGCTTGCTTGGTGCAAAATATCTTAAGATTTTGTTTTACTGAAATGATTATAGGAGTAGTTTGGTGGGAGATAGACATGATTTGATTTAAAAATCAGAAAAAAGGGCAGAGATTTCTAAAGCCACTTTTAATGTCCTCAAATGTGATATATTTTGGGGGTAGCCACCATTGTGGTTAGCCAGAGATTACCAAATAATTGCTATCCTGTCAAAATCTCCACCTGTCCTCCAGATTAATGTGAATCACATTCCCTCTTTCTTCCTCCAGGGTATACACCCTGCCCCTGGGCTTTCCCTCCTGCCTGCTCTTTTATCTGCTTGAAATGCACAGGCTCACAGCACCTCTATCAAAATTTCACTCACTCTTTGAGGCAAAAAATAACTTCACTGATTCCTTTACTGTGGGCTTGGGAGTCTGAATGATGTGGGATTAAACTCTAGCTTTTCTGTTTCTAAAGGAGGTTGCTTGACTTCGAGTAACCTTAACTTGCTCATCTTTAGAACAGAGCTCATATTCCCTGCCTTCCTAGGTTGCAATGAAGAGTACGTGATGTGGGAGGAGGCTTACAGTGCTGAACACAGTGTCCGGCACAGAGAGGGGTCCAGCCAGTCGTATTCACTGTGGTTTCACTTATGTTGAACTTTTATAGGCAATAAAATAGTGGCTTTTGTTTGAAAACTGTCTCTCGAGGGTTCATATGTTGGAACCTATGTCTCTAGGGTAGTGACATTAAGAGATAGTGGAACCTTTCAGGGTAGACCCTAGTGGAAGTGTTTAGGGTGTTGAGGGCACTGTCCTCAGAAGGGATTAATACTGGCCTCGTGGAATAAGTTAGTTACTCTAAGAGAGAGCGATTATAAAGGGGCCATTTCTAATTTCCTGCCTTAACATGTGGCTGTGTTCTCTCACTTTTGTAGGTGCTCTTGCCCTGATGACAGGTATTGTGTTGTGATACAACCAAACCCTTACCAGAGGCTGAAGGAATTGTATCACATGATCTTGGACTTCTAGCCTCCAAAACTGTGAGCAAAATAAACTTCTTTACAAGCTTCTCAGCCTCTGATACTTTGTTATAGCAACGGAAAATGCACATAGACATGTAATGTATCCCAATGCTGGATAGATAACTTCTTGAAGATAGGGATTATTTGATATGCATGTTTATCATTTTCAATACCAAGCACAAAGCTTCGTATAAAGCAAATTCCTGATATATTTTATTCAGATGAATTGACGATGTCCTTAGACTTGCCTTTCTTTCTGATTGTACCCAACAAAGGCAGGAGAGAGCTGATGTTGCAAAGACAGGGCAAGAAACACCTACATTTTAGGCTATATTTTATCAAGAGTGCAGCATTGGGGTCTTGGCTCTTAAAATGCAAATTCCAGGGAGGAGGAAGGGGCCAGACCATGACCTTTTGTGTGTGCTTTCTGTATTTAGTGCTCTGCAGGGCACTTCCTGAATATTTAAGTATGTTGCTATTCATGATAAAAGCTTGTAGAGTGACAGATCTGGGAGCAGAGGCAACTCAGTAATGGATTTCATCTCCAACGAATGCAAGAGAAAGCCAGCTTAAAGCTTGTAATTACCTTAACTACTCCAGCTCCATCCTAAAATCCTGTTTTCCTTGAACAATGCAGCTGTACATATCCGGGCTTCCTTTTAGTGGTGAGCCCTGGGTGTTACATCTGACAATGGAAGGAGAGACCCGGCAGTGGGCAGCTCTTCCGCTGATATGTTAGGGCGAGGTCCACTGGGCAAATATTCGTTAGAGTTTCTGAAGAGTAGCCCTGCCTATGAGAAAGTTGTCACCCAACTCGACTTTGGATTCAGTGTTGGTCACTACAGCAAGATAAATGAAGCTTAGGTCATTAGGGGCAGCATAGCCCAAACTTGTGTTTAAGTACCGAACTTCTGGGTTTGCATCCCAGCTCTACTCCTGGCTTGCTTGTGATCAGAAGCTTGTGGGCACATTACTCAGTTTTATTGAGTCTCACTTTCCCCATCCTACATATGAAAAGAGTAGCATTTGTAAATTACCTACAGCTCTGCCTGGAGCATGGTTAAGAGTTGGTTGTTATTTAGAGCTGTAAGGGCTGTTCTCCCAAGTTGTATGAAAAGCCACATAGCTTGTGCTTTTTTGTCTTGGTTTGGCTGAAGAAGACTCCTAGGGTGAAAGATGTAACTTCTGCAGTGGTCCAAGCAGGAGACAAAGCACAGGCTTGAGGAGACAGATATGACTCATGACAGGTACATGTGGAGCTGCTGGAAGGCCCAGAGTGACTTCCAGGTGACCAAGAACAGGCTCTAGGGTCTGAGGTGCTAATGCCTTAAATGAGGCAGGAGACAGTATAGAAAGAAAAGTTCATGTGGTGGTGAGGTGGGAGTGGAGTTTACAGTGCTGTAGAATATTGAGATGGCAGGTAGAGGTATCTAAAAAAGCATTGGTACTTCAGTTCTGGAGCCTTGGAGGGGGGCCCAAATGAAACTATAGAGTTTAGAAATCATCAGTATTTGCAATCAATGCCATGATAACCAATAAGATTCTCCACACAACTTGCTGCAAAATGTCTGATATCTAACACAGGGACAGCTGGTAAACAGCTTTAGGCTGTGTAGGCTGGGAGGTCTCCGTTACAAGTACAGAACTCTGTCCTTTTAATTTAAGAGCAGCCCTAGACTATATTTAAATAAATGAAGGATCTATGTTCCAATAAAACTTTATGTACAATATATATATATATATATATATATATATTTTTGGCAGTACTGGAGATTGAACTCAGGACCCTGCGCTTGCTAGGCAGGTGCTTATTCCACGGAGCTATATCCCCAGCTCCATATGTACAATATCATTTGCTCACCCTTGCTGCATTTCAGTGTCTTGTAAAAAGTAGGTATATGGTAAATGATAAATTGTGTGATTTTTCATATAAACTTTTGATTGTGATCTACAAAGGCTCAAACTTTTGATTGTGACCTACAAAAACAGTTTGGAGTAGAACATTTGGATAATTGTCTGGATTGTTGGTGCTAAACACAAAGTGAACCCCCATGAATTAGAGGATGTGCTCTTGGATTGCAAAGATCTAGCTGCAAACTTTCTGAACCCAGTCCTACAACCTTATCCATATATGGATAAATCAGACTGGTGAACTGTAGGGCCAGGTGATGAGAGAACCATTCGATTTTAAACTCCCCAAGGACCAGGGCTGGTGGGTAAGGTAAGAAGCCTCAGCTTCCAGGAGCACACTTTTAGAGTCCTCAGAGACCCTGGAAGACACTCTTTTCAGGTCCGGTAAATCGATTACAAAAGTGTTAAATAATTAAGAAACTTCCCACGTGTATTTGGAGCTTCCATTGCGAAGAAGTGGCTGATGGGAGGAAATGGAACATTTCCAGTGAGAGAAAATCAAACGGAAGATGAGGAATTAAAGCAGTGTGTGTATGTGTGGGGGGTGACATTTTGTACTCAGGAAGGTAGTTGCAGAAAATGGAGAAAGAGAGAGTCTGTCTTCTATCTAAACAACAGGATGGCGTAACAGGTTGTTAAGTATCCATTATTAAAACAATCAACACACGGGCTGGAGGTACAGCTCAGTGGGCTAAGTGCTTGCCGCTGAGCACTAGGGCCCTGAGTTCGATCCCCGGTCCCGGGGAAAAAAAAAAAAAACAAAACAATCAACACAAAGGTAGAGGGTTTCAGCAACTAAACCACCCCCGGAGACATTCCCTTTCCTTCCTGTCTTAAACTTCTCACTGATGGACCAAACTGTCAAAGCTTGTCTTTCACTTTTGAAGTATAAAGTTCCACAGCTCAACCCTGACCACTTTCCTGGGTATAATTCTGGGATCTTGGCTGTCCAATCGTGGAAGCAAGCCCAGTCAGGAGACTTAAGTTTGACCACAGGTTGCAAATGGCTTTTCTGCTTGTTTCTGAGAAGAAAGTGAGAGAATGTGAGGAAGCCCAAGGGGGATCTCCAGCTAACTATGTGGAGTGTCTGTGATGGTAGCAGGTGTTACTCTTTTTGTATGTGTGCAAGTGCACATGTATATATGTGTACACATATATACTCAAACTTGTGTACACATCTACTTTCATACGTATGTATGTATATATATGCCTGTGCATTTGTGTACAAGTATCTATAATTGTATTGTATGCACGGACAGGCATTTTTGAATGTTTGAATTGCTTGCTAGCAGGTCCCACAGAGTTTGTCTGATCTCCTCTTTAAAGCAGTAAGAGCTCACATATACTCATAGGACAAGAGAGCAAGTCTGCATTTGGTTTCTGAGTTTAGATAGTATTGGGGATTGCAAAGATCAAAAGGCACTTTTAAAAGTCAAGATATTTAAAAGTTAAAGAGTTATAAAATCCATATCTCTGGGCCCACTTTCCAGCATGGCCACTGGTGCCGCACTACCCAGGGGTGGGCTTGTCTGGCCTGCTCCCCAGGTTGGCACCACTTCTGTCCTGAAGCATTTAAGTTTAGTTTCTTGATGTCCATGCTCAAACACATCTCCTTTATTTTGCCAACAACATGTTCTTTCTGAAACTCAAGTTCAATGAGACCACATGTTGCTTTTTAAAAACAAAGCTAAAGCTTCCTTGTCTCATAACAGGGCTTCCCACTGCCTGCAGAGCTTCCTCTTTTCATTTCCTATCACTTCCTGCCACATCTCTACAGGTCAGTGCTCCTAATGCTTCGATTCTTCTGTACAGTGCCCTTTCTCTTCCCAGGCCACACATGCATTTTCCATCCAGCCCAACCCCTGGTGGATTTCTACCCATTCTTCCAGACCCAGCTCATTTACGATGTCCTGTGTGAAAACTTGACTTGTCTCCGCACCCTGCTCATGCATCTACAGTGCTCTGCTTGTGCTTCTGTATTATGATACCCATTTTGTTCATAATCATAGTCAGGACATGGGTTTTAGGGTTATATCTAGGTTGATTCCTAGCTGTGTGGCTTTTGACAAGTTACTTTACATTGGGCCTCTGTTTTACAATCTTGTAAAATGTGGATGTTCAGTGGACCTGTTCATAGGACTTTTAGTTGGTCTCAATTCAGTGTGTGTCAATGGGTTTATTGAGCCCAGGATCTGGAACATAGTATTCAATAAATTAAAGCTTCTCTTCTTTTTCTACTCTACTTGACTTTGATTTTGTAGAGATCTGGTACATGACTTAAATATCTTGGTTTCTGGAATGCCAGGCTCTATGTTTAGTGCATGGCTCATTCCAGTTTTATGTTGGTACAGATGAGAATACAACCAAGAGGGAGGTAGGACATAAGATCCTGTTTTGTTGAATGATGTGGTGGGTTGAATTTTTGGTTCCAAGTGTGCAGTCTGTACCATATATTGGTAGTTTGTCACTGCCTTGTGAATGAACTTCTTTGTTCTGTAGCTTTGGGATTGTCCATCTACCTGGCTTTGGCCAGTGGACTAGTAGGGCATGTGATTCAGTCGGAGGTGCCGATCCCAGAAGGATGAGAATGATCTGAATCTAATCCTTGGCCTGGAATCAAACCTAGACAAACCCAGTGTAGGTCAGTATATTGCTAATATTAGTGGTATGACTTTAAAGACAGTGTGTAAGCATGAGATAATAAGAAATAATACACAATGGGAAAATGTAAAATGCATTGCCGAAAGATGGGAATGGGGTTGATAATGAAAATACGTTACTGAAATTCAATTCAAGTGAAAGGTGATGGCTGAACTCCCCATCCTGAGTTTTTTGACCTCAATTAAGAGAAGACAGTTCTAATAGTCAGAATGAGGAGGACACCTGCTTTGACTGCCCTTTCAAACCCAGGTTCTCTGCTAGCATGCTTTGTGTTGCTCAGACAATACCTGACCCTCACAGTGTAAAGCAGGATGGGTTTCCTTTGGCTCCTGGTCTCAGGGTTTCCTTGGAACCAGGTAGCAATACCATGGCAGAAGAACCCAGTGAAGGAAAGCTGATCACTTCATGGTGGAGGAAAGCTGGTCCCTTCGTGGCAGCCAGGAAGCAGAGGACAGAGGAAGAAGACTGAGAGGAGGGGACTAGGAGTCAGATATTGTCCCCTGGGGGATGCCTCCATAACCCACCCAGACACATCTACAAGTGTGCTTTACTCTTGTTCTCCTAGGTGTTTCTCACATCAACCAATTGACAACAAAACTTAACTGTCACAGATTCTTAGAATCTCTTCACTGGGAGATATCCAGAGAACATTTGGCCGAGTCTCTTGACTGGTGCACAAATGTATTCTATAGCAATTCCAACCAAAAGTGGTCTAATTTTGTTACCTTCTGTATGATCTCAGATAAGTGCATAGGCCAGCATTTTTGAGTCAGATAGACTTGTTTTGGGAGCATCTTGATCTTCAGAACTGTTCATCTCTGGGTCTCTCACTTCTGCTAGAAAATAGAGAGTTAGAATGCCTATCTCACACAGCTACTGGGAGAGTTAACTGGACAATAGAAAGCATCTCTGGCACCAACTATAACAGCATGTTTCCCTTTGGAGCAGCATAGAGCACATCACATCTCTGCTATGCGAAAGCTCATCTGACATCTCTATAAAGAGGCAGGGGAGAAGCAAGCAAAGCTCCAACTGGGCCCCTACCGTGTTCACTTCAGATGCTGAGCCTGCTGGTCTGAGTAAACTTTCTCTTTCTCAGCTGACTTGATGGAGCATTTCAAATTTAAATTGGCAGTTGTCAGCACATTTAAATGTCCTGGGACTAGGAAAACATCAGAGGAAATTATTGACTGCTGTATTGATTTAATCACATAGTTTTGCACAAATTATGACCCATAAAATTCTAGGCTCCCTATAGTCTTACATAATACAGATTTTCAGTATAGCTTAAAGTGGAAAGAACCATGGCTCCTGTAGGTAACATCTAGAAGAGCAGAGATGGATCAGTGTGGGCTAAGATGGATCCAGGAAAAGCAGGGGCCTTTGTTAAGAGAACAGAGAGTGTTTTTATTGCTTTTCTGATACTGGGAATCAAATCCAGAATGTGCTGTACCACTGAGCTATGCTCCCAGACCCTAGAGAACAATTTCTAAATGAACTTGACTATGAATATATAAGCATAAGAGAAGATGAGAGAGAGAGAGAGAGAGACAGAGAGAGAGAGAGACAGAGACAGAGACAGAGACAGAGACAGAGAGACAAAGACAGCAAAAATCTTGACTATCATCAGAGTTCAGACTTTAAGGGCAATGGGGAACCATTAAAAGTTTTTGGCCAGAAAATTGTATGTTCAGAGCTCTGCTTCAGGAAGAAACTCTGACAAGAAGGTGAGAATGGATTGCTTTGGTGGGGTGGGGGCAGAACGAGTAGAGACAGAAGAATATTTGGGGAGTTATTGCAGTTGTCTGGACAAGAGGTGCTGAAGTTTGTGCTCTGGCAGTGGGAAAGAGAAAAAATAGAAGATGTATTGCAGTAGGAGATCTATAGGACTTATTGACTGGCTAGGGGGAGGGAAAGAGAGAGAGAGCAAAGGATGACTCAGCTCAAGGAAAGTGTGTGAGTTATCTCATTTACCATGCAGGGTGTAGAGCACATCATCACCAGAATCTATGCATTTATTCTTAATGAATGTGTGTGTATATATATATATATATATATATATATATATATTGCTCCATATATAGAGAGAATAGTATAGGACACATCAATAACTTAATATCCACACATGATATCCCATTTCAGACTTCATCTACCATAAATGCACATGCAGTGCAGTATTGTGAATGTCCTTCTGCTATGATGTTTCTGCTTTGGAGTTAAACATACAACCACAGATTACAACCTCTAAAACCATGAGCCAAAATGAATGTTCCTTCCTTTAAGTTGTAAACATCAGGTACTTTATTCCAGCAATGGAAAGCTGATGAATAAACACTTTCTTTCCATTCCATGGTCTCCATCTTTCATTCCCTTCCCAGTTTTGGAAGTCTCCTAGGTGCCAGATGCTTGAAACAAGTCCTGGAGACAAGGAGATGGTTACAATTCAGTCCTTAGGCTGTTTCTGACACAGAGAAGGGGTTAACACTCTGTGCTGGCCCATCACCATCTTTGTCTGACCTATAAGATCAGAATAGGTTTTATATTTTCAAATAGTTGCAAGAAAATCAAAAGAAAAATAATATTTTATGACCAGTAAAAGTTATAAAAATTTAAATTAAAATTTTAGTGTCCATGAATATTATTATATTGGAATATAGCCATACCTGTTTGTTTGTATGCTGCTTATTGTAGCGTTTGTGCCATAAACACAGAACTAATAGTTACAACATATAATAGAGGATATATGGTCTTCAAGACCTGGAGTATATACTACCTGCTCCTTTATGGAAAAAGTGTGCTGACTCTTGGTCTAGAAGGATGGATTTTGGGGGAGACATTAGGCAAATGAATAATTCATTTCTAAGTAAGGGAAAGAAAAAGCAACCGTACTGAGATACATAGAAAAATGTAACAAGATAACATGAGACTGTAAAGCTCAGAGTCTCATCTTAGACTTTTCCTCTTTAAAGGTACATTCCACAAAAGAGATACAGTGATAGGGAGGGTTGTTATGGATTGGGATGTTTGTTAGGTTTAATTACTTTTGTCTAATAAATGTGTTATTAAAAAGGAGATCTGTGTATGCAGTAAGCTTAAATTCTATGATAACAGATCATGAATTTTTTTTTTATCTGACAGTGCGGGGAACTGAGCCCAGGGCCTTAGATATGTAGCATGTGCTCTGTTCCTGAGCTATAGCCCTACATCATGAATTCTTTTAAGGCATATTGTAAAATCATGAGTTGACTAATTTTACCTTGGGAAAAATTGGTTGCCCTTTCAATTATGGGTATCAGAGCCTCCAAGAAGTTATTGAATGGTTGTAGATTTCTGTATGCACATGAGATATCCTGCTCACATCCTGAGTCCTGTCAAGCAAGTCCTACTGTCACCACAAATCCCTCATACTGTGTACAAATGCCTGCGATAGTGGAAAGCCCTTTTCCATGACCAAACTCTTATGAAAATCTGCATAACTATTTAATTTTCTTTCTAAAGGAAAGAAAGTATAAGAAATCTCTTTCAGTAATAATAGTGTTTGTTACTTGTATACCAGCACACGACTTAGAAACCGCTTCTCTGTTCATTTTTTTGTTTTGTTTTTGGTACCAGGAATCAAACTCAAGACTTTGTGCTTGCCAGGCAGGTGCCATGCTGCTGAGCTTTACCCCTGGCCTTCCATTTTGTTTTTGACCTTTAAAATAATGATGACCTAAATAATTTTCTCATGATAGAAAAAAATCACTAAACTATAGAAAATACAATTCTTATATACTAACAAACAAATTTTGGACATCAATGAATTCATATGCTTATGTTTATCTTACAGATGAGGAAACGGGGGCTTAGCCAGAAACACAGAAATCCATGGGTCAAGATTTACTTTCCATTATGATGATCATGATGGCCAAAGCTACCTTATTGCTGGTTTCAGTAGATATGACCTAGTTATGATATCTCACATGTGTGATCTACAAATAGAATGACTCTATAATTTGTTATCTAGCCCAAAGTATGTGGGCTCAATAGGCAGGGAGCAAAATCACTTACTGAGACTTCTGGTCACCTTATTTTAGGTTATTTAAGTGCAATAGGCTATGTAGAACTTTACAGATATGTCTCTAAAATTTACTTCCATCTCCTGACTTGTGTCCCTAAAACTGTAGATCCAGCACCTTATAACCTTTGCAGATAAAGACAAAGCCTTATTAGAAGAAATCTTGTTCAGTTTTTTCCCGCTTGTTGCTGCTTTGATGGCTTATTGTCCCTTTATCTGGGAAAATAAAGAAATAAAAACCTGACAGCAAAACATAGGTATGGTAGGTCTCCTGCACTGACACACCCATTTTTTCTCTCTCAGATTTTAGATTCCTGTCTTTAGGTCCAGGAATAATCTTTTATTTTTTTTTAAATTTTATTTTATTATTAAGACAAAAGAACCCAGAATAACACAGAAACAATACAGAAAATACAAAGTTATAGAAGGAATAATCTTTTCAAGGAGGAGTGGTAGCTGAATCTAGACAAATACCTTGAGGTAGCAAGGAAGAGAGTGAAGACATTTTTCTTGACATTATTTAGATTTTATTGTGTTTTATTTTTAGAAAAGAGTGATAGTAAATCAATGTTTATTGATTATCAATGGTGGCCTCATCTCTGAGTACGTGGGGGAACTAAGAAATATTAGATGGGAAAGAAAGAGAAAATATATTTATTATACTTTTGCTTCTAGTAAAAAATTAATAGAGATTTAAGAGTATTAAAATAATACCACATTTATAAAACAATTAATAACCAAATATACAAAGCTTCCTTAATATCAGGATAATTACATATATAAAAACTATAGACTATTATTTTAGTTTGGATGGCTATAACAGTACTATATATCAGGTGGCTTATAAATAACAAAAATTTATCTTTCACAGTTGTGAAAGATGTAAGTCCAAAATCAGATGCCAGTGTGGTTACAGTCTGGTGAGGGTCCTCTTCTGGATTTTAGTCTGTTAACATTGTATCCTTGCATGCCACAAAGAATGAACAAACTCTCTGGGGTCTCTTGTATAAAAGCATTAATCTCGTTCATGAGGCTCTTTCCTCATGACCTAATTATCTCTCAAAGGGCCTCTTTCTTAAAGCCATCATACTGGGGCTGAGGACTTGCATCATGTGATTTGGGGCAGTGGGGACACAAGCATTCCGTACACACTACACAATAAAAGAGAAACAAAATAAACAACCCCAAATATTCAACAGGAGCACAGCATAAAATTATACCACAGAGCAAAGACTAAACCTAGTTGACTTATTAGTAAAAGTAAGTCTTTATTATTAAGATAAATGAATTTCAAAATGGATTACAAAGCAAACTCGGCCTTATGTCATATACAAGAGGTATGTTCAAAGAAATACAGAAAGTTTGAAATATACCCTGGGAACTAAAGAGAGAAAACAGTTGTACATATCTTACTATGATATAATGCAGCGATCAGAACAAAGATCATTAAATGATGAAGGAAGGGTACATTATCATGTAAAATATATAGCTCAGTGAAGACATTAACTTCTACATACCAAATAGTATGGCATCTGCATGTGTAAAGCAGAAGTTATAAAAGATCCAAGAAATAAGCAGATACATATTAGTGATGGGGAATTTGATTTACTTCTCTCAATCTATAACTGACCAAGTGAACAAAAATAAGTATTGATGTAAACTATCCTGTGTAATCAAAGAATAAACAACAAGATTTTTGTTTTTCAAAAGCTGTGGGAGCATTTATACACACTGACAACATTCACTCATAAAGAAATCTTCAATGAATTCTAGAAAGTAGGTATAGTATAGATAATATTTCATAGCCACAATTCATTTAAACTAAATACTGATATAGCCAGGTATGGTGGCACACGCCTGTAATCCCAGCACTTGGGAGGCTGAGGCAGAAGGATTGCTGTGAATTCAAGGCCAACCTGAACTACATAGCAAGACCCTGCCTAAAAAAAAAAAAATAAACAAAAAAACCCCCCCCAAACCACTAAACACTGGTAATAAAACAGAAAGCAAAAACTCCTTCCATGTGGAAGTTTAAAAGGCTCTTTTAATGAACTCTTAGAGAAGAACTAAAAACTGAAATGTAAAACTGTTTTAGGAAATATCAATGATAAAAATATTCTTTATCAGAATTTGTAGGATTCAGACTGTCATGGGTTGAACTGTGTCATCACTCCCAAACTGATATGTTGAAGTCCTAACTCTCAGCACCTTGGGGGGTGGTCTTATCAGGACATGGCATTTTTACAGAGGTAATCAAGTTAAAATGAGGTATGGGGGGGTTGGTCCTAATCCAGTATGACTGAATATCCTTACAAAAGGGGAAATTTGCATGTGTGTATGCATGCACCTGTACACATACACGGGTGAATACATGAAGAATGGTGTGTGAAGATGAAGGCAGAGATGAAGGTGATGCTTCTACAAGTCAAGGAAGGCCAGTCATTGTCAGCAGATCATAAGACAGTGGGTGAGGCATGGGGCAAATTCTTCTTCAGAGTCCTGAGAGGAATATTCTGATCATATTAATTCATATACCCTATTGTAATCATATTAACTCAGTCACTCCTAAAGACAGCCTGATCTTGTACTTCTAGCTTAGTAATAATAAAGATTTAAGTACAAAATCAGGATGAGACAATAAATTTATATTGTTTAAGCCACCCAGTTTGCGGTACATTTTTAATAGTAGATGTAAGAAATTGATACATAGTTAAAACAATGTAAAAAGAAAAACAAACATAGCCTTAAACAACAAAAAAGATAAACTGAATAAGCACTGTGTTCAAAAAAGTTAGGAAAAGTATACTAAAATAAATTGAATACCAGGACATCATTAGTAGTGATAAAAATAGAAATTAATTAGAAAACAGATTGACAGTATTAATAAATTCTAAATCTAGTTCTTTGAAACAATAAAAGGATCAGGGCAAGGTGGTGCACACCTGTAATCTCAGCACTTGGGGAGCTGAGGAAGGAGGACTGCCATGTTTCAAGGCCAGCCTGGACTACAACGTGAGTTCAAAGCTAGCCTGAGCTACATAGTGGCACCCTGTCTCACAAAAAAGATATATCATTAGATAATATAATTAAGACAGAAAGACCAAATGCAAATCTGTAAAATCTGTAAGAAATTACTTGGTTCACCTTTAAGCAGATAAATGTGAAACTCTAGATGTCACTCTTTTTTCCTAGAATAATATAGTTTCTCAATGTTAACGTTTGAAGAAGGGAGTTATCTAAACTCATTTCCACACAAGCATTAAAGAAAGTGATCAAAGACTACCTTCCAAAAAGTACCAGCTTTGGATGGTATCAAGGAAAACTATAAAACTTTTAAAGAGCAGATACAACTGTTGATAAAAAAATTTAGAAGATTATTACAGTAAAAGATACATTGTCATTAATCTCACTAAATGCTCCACTTCAGACACACTTATCCCACTGTTCTTGTCATTTTCTGAAATAGTTCTGTAAATCCTCTTTCTTGAATGTCTTTTCATGCTTGTCTCGATGTCCTGAATTTTCAAAATGTTTATGGCAATTTTCAATCCAATAAAAACATGAAGGCATACCTTCAACCATTTAATTCACAGATCTGGCACCATGTGATGTTTGGCTTTTTGTCAACATCAAAATGACCATAGGAAGTAAACATTTTGAATTAGTTTAGGACATTGAAGCAGCCACAACAGCACAACTAAAGACAAAAATGTAAGTATTTGCAGTTAATCCAGATTTAATTAAAACTCTTGATGAAGTGGTAATAGACAGCTTCTTTTTGATGTGGTAAAGTATACCTTTCAGCCTAAAAGACAAAGTCATCTTTTCTGGGGAAATTGTGGCATCATAATCAGAGAGGAGAACAAGACAAGACTATCTATTATTATTGAAAATTATAATAGAGGAGGTCTTGAATTCAAACAGACAACAGAAAGAAATGGCAGTAAAAAATTTTGGACAGTAAGGAGTAAAACTACTATTATTTGCAGATGGTATAATCGTATATCTGGACAATTCCAGAGAATTGACTAGAACAGGGCTGGGGATATAGCTCAGTGGAATAAGCGCCTGCCCAGCAAGCACAGGGTCCTGAGTTCAATCCCCAGTACCGCAAAAAAAAAAAATTTAAAAAAAAAAAAAAAAAAAACATGTAGGGAAGAATTGACTAGAACAACTATTACAAACAATGAGGTCTTGTCCCAGATTCAGAACTAATGGAAATAGGAACCCATGCTTTTGTGTATGCAAATAACAGCAGTTAGAAAATTTAATGTAAGAAACCACCTTGTTACAGTAAGCACATATATACAAAGATTTGATATAAAAAATAAAAATGTACAATAAATATAAAAATAAAGTTTTTTATTTTTTATTTTTATTTTAAAGAGAGTAGTAAAAGAGAAAGAAAAAGAACAGTAGCAGCATGCCAACATCACAAACATAAACAAAAACAAAGCAAGCACATTAAAAGTGACACAGGGTTTCAAAACAAAATGATAGGAATTAACAGTGGTTGTTATATTACATACTTTTATCTTCAACTATGTTGCTCAAATTACCAGATGTAAGAATGGAAGATTGCTCAAACCATTAAAGAGAATAGAAACGTAATTATTATATAAAACATTAGAGATAATACAGAGTTTCACTAGACAAGAAGGTAGGAGTTCACCAGTGGTTGTTCCATTGCAGATTGTTGTCTTCAAATCAGTTGCTCAGATTACCAGTTACAAGCATGAAAAATTGGTCAGAATATTAAAAATTTTAATCATTAACTGTTCATTTTAATATACAACCAGACATCAGTAGTACAGTTATCTCAGCCATTCTTCTCTATACATATGTATCTCTCTCTATATATATTTTGCCTTCATTTTTTCTTTTATGTTCTTTCCTTTATCCTAGTTGTTTCTTCTGTTGAGCAATTTCTTTACCTTTCATGTCATCTGTTGTACGTTTTGAGTTTTACTTACTTTTTCAGGTTCCTACACCAGGGAGACAATATGATGTTTACACATGTGGGTCCAATTTATTTCACTTATGAGTAAGGTCTCTAGTTGTATCCATTTACCTATAAAAGCCTCGAGTTTATCTTTTTTATAGCTGAGTAATACTCTCATATAAAATACCACATCTTTTTTATCCATTCCTCAGTTGATGGGCACTTGGGTTGTTTCCAAGGTTTAGCTATGACAAATTGTGCTACTGTACACATGGGTGCACATATATCACTGTGGTATGATATTTTTAGTTTTTCTGGGAAAATACCCAGAAGGGGAATAGCTGGGTTAAGTAGGACCTCTAATCCTAGTTTTGTGAGGAATCTCCAAACTGATTTCCACAGTGGCTTCACCCATCTACACTCCCACCAACAGTGAAGTAGGGTTCCTTTTTCCTCATAACCTGTCCAGCATTTGTTATTGGGTGATTTCTTGATGATAGCCATTCTTTCTGGGGTGAGATGGAATCTCAGTGTTGTTTTAATTTGCATTTCTCAAATGACCAATGATGCTGAACATTGTTTCATGTATTTATTTGTTGTTTGTATTTCTTCATCTGAGAAGAGTGTTTTCATTGCACATGACCATTTTTGGATTGGGTCTTTGAATTTTGGGGCCTTGATTTTTTAAATTCTTTATATGTTCTAGATAGAAGTCCTTTGTCTGAGGGGCAGTTGGCTAAAATTTTTTCCCAATTCGTGGGTTTTCTTTTTACTCTACTGGTGATTTCTTTTGATGTGCAAAAACTTTTCAATAAGATGAGATCCTAGTTGTTGATTCTTTGAAGTGTTTCCCATGCAGTTTGGTTTCCATTCATGAACTCTCTGCCTACTCCTATGCCTTCAAGATTTTTACCTACTTTCTCTTCCAGTAGATTTAGTGTTTCTGTTTTAATATTTAGATCTTTGATCCATTTTGACTTTAGTGCATGGTGATAGGCATGGGTCTAGTTTTAGTCTTTGGCATGTGGAAAGCCAGTTTTGTCAGCACCACTTATTGAAGGGGCTGTCTTTCTTCCAGTGAACATGTTTGACCCCTTTTATCAAAGATAAGGTGGCTGAGTGCATTTGTAGCTGTGTCTGCTTCTTCTAATCTGTTCCATTGACCTTCAGATCTGTTTTTTTTCCAGTACCATCCTGATATCACAGTAGCTTTGTAATATAATTTCAAGTCAGGAATTGTGATGCCTCCTACCTTTTCTGTGTTTTCCAGGATTGCTTTTGCTATTCTAGGCCTCTTCTGGTTCCAGATGTATTTTAGGAATGTTTTCGGCGCTACCAGGGATCAAACTCAGAACCTTGTGCTTGCCAGGCAAGCGCTTATTCCACTGAGCTATTAGGAATGTTTTCTCTAGATCTGTGAGGTATACTGACGGTAGTTTAATGGGAATTGCATTGAATCTGTACAACAATTTTGTTAGTATGGCCACTTTCACAATGCTAGTTCTTCCTATCCATGAGCAAGGAATATCTTTCTATTTCTGATATCCTCTTCAATCTCTTTTTTCAGAGTACTGTAATTTTCACTGTATAGATCTTTTACTTCTTTTGTTAGACTGAGTCTTTAAGTACTTCACCTTTTCAGATGCTATTGTGAAAGGTGTGGTTTCCCTAATTTCTCTCTCAGTCTGCTTGTTGTTTGTGTAGAGGAATGCTATTGATTTTTGAGCATAGACTTTGTATCCAGCCATGCTACTGAATTTGGTTTTTAACTCTGTAAGCCTTTTGGAGGTCTTATATGAGTATCATGTCATCTCTGAACAATGATAATTTCACGTCTTCCTTTCCTATCCTTATTCCTTTTATTTCTCTCTCTTGTCTATTTGCTTTAACTAATATTTCCAGAAGTATATTCAATAGGAATTCAATATAGTGGATATCCTTGTCTTGCTCCTGATTTAAAGTGAAGGCTTTCAATTTTTGACCATTTAGTATAATGTTAGCCATTGGTTTATCATGGATGGCTTTGATCAGATTGAGATAAAGACCATCTATTCCTATTTTTTTGTAGGGTTTTTATCCTGAATGAGTGTTGGACTTTATCAAAGGCTTTTTCTGCATCGATGATGATCATGTGATTTTTTTTGTCTTTGACTATATTGATATGGTGTATTACACTAATTTATTTCTGTATATTGAACCATCCCTGCATTTCTGGGATGAATCCCACTTGGTTATGGTGTATAACTTTGATGATTTATTGTATTCTGTTTGCTAGTATTTTATTGAGAATTTTTGCATCTATATTCATTAGGGAGATTGATCTGTAGTTCTCTTTTTTGGTTGGGTCTTTCTCAGGTTTTGTATCAGGGTAATATTTGCCTCTAGGAAGCAGTTGGGGAGAATTGCTTCCCTTTCAGTTTCCTTAAAGAGTTTGAGAAGAATTGGTGTTAAAAATAAAGTTTTAAATCCCGATGAATGCAAAAGAAATGCTTGAACAAATGGAACAACCTACTATGTTCTTTGATAAGGAAATACACCATAATAAAATGTCAATTCTCCTTAACTTTTCATTTAAATTTATCATAGCATAATGTATAGGGCTTTATTTTTAATTAGGTGAGCTAATTCCAAAGACCACTTGAAAAAAATTAAAATGGTAAGAAAAATACAAAGATTAAGTAATGATTAGTTCTGTCAGATATGAAAACATAAAGACTAAATAATTAAAATGAGGTAGTTGTAGTGAATAAATAGATTCTCAGAAAATAAAATAGAAAATGAATAAAATATTATGACAATTTAGATACTCTATTTTCTCTTAAGCTGATATAAATTTGTTGTATTTTAGAATATGATAAAAAAGATCTAAATTATAGGACAGTTTAGTAAATGTTAATGAAATTATTGTGGAATTGTTTAGAAATATTTCAAAGATGTCAGCTATTTAAATGCTAAATGTGAAACCATAAGAGCATACAAAGAAGACATGGAAGAATTCCTTTGTCACACTGGAGAAGAAGAACCTATTAAATTCTGGCTCAAAACCTACAAGCCATACAAGAAAAGACTGATAACATAAATTTCATTGAATCTGAAAGACTTCTGGTTTTCAGTTCCACATGTAAGGAGTTTGAAGTCATTGTTGCTTATAAACCCCTCCCCCATCACAAGGCAAGTTACTCTTAGATGAAAAGAGATGAAAATGAAACAGATGTGGCAACTAAATTCAGGGCATGATCCTTGAGTATATTCTAGATTAAAAGAAAGAAAGGAAGGAAGAAAGAAAGGAAACAGAAACAGCCTACAAAGACACAGTTGGGAAAAATGGAGGAAATTTGAATATGGATGAAATGCTAATCAGTGTTATCAGTTACACACCTTAGGTAAGATAATAGTATTAGTGTATGGAAAAATGGTCTTGTTTTTAGTAAAGATGCATTTAAGTATTAGGAAATAAAATGTTATGATGTCTGCCACGTACCTCAACACACACATACAAAGAAAAGTGGCAAAAATGTTAGCAATCAGTGAATCTCTAATAGGTAAAAGACATAGATGTGTTCACACTGCTATTCTTTCATTTTTATGTAGGCTTGACATATTTCAAAATAGAAAGTTGGAAAAAATGAATTAAAGTATTAGAAAAAGAGATGATTGAAACAATCAGCAGTAGCTTTTGACTTCAATGATTTAGGCAATTGTCCCAGAAGTTGGCTCACTTCTTTGTAGGTGCATATCACTTTATATGACACATTTCACTGCAGTTTTTAGGGCTTTGTAAAAAGTAGAATGTAAATTCTCCATTTTGCCTGAAAATCATTTCTTATTACATAGAGCTGGGATCCAAGTCATATCAACTTTTTCCTGTGTTATATCACTATCTTTTTGGGAGATTTTGATCAACTTTCCCTTTTGGGGCCTTAGATTTTTCTGTCTTAAAAAGGCAATGGATCAAGAGTGGAAAGGCAAGATACTGGGTGAAGAATTTATTACATAATACCCAGAATATGTGTATAGAGCTCCTACCAATTAAAAAATAGACAAACACACAATATAAAAACGATGCAAAAGACTTGAACAGGCACAATACAAAAGAGGATATCTAAATGGCCTGTAATCATAGGACAAATTACCCAGCTTCATTAGTTATAGGAAAGAGCAATTCAAATTATGAGATACTATTTATATTCATCAATCTGGCTGAAATAAAACAAAGAACTTAAAACATCCAGTGCTGGTGAAGATGTGAAGCCACTGCAACTCTCCTATATATTTGGATTGACTATAATTACAACAATCACTTTGGAAACTGTTTTGCTCATACTGGATACAGCTGCTTTATGACCTGGCATTTCTTCTCTATTATACGTTCAACAACTTAGAACGGTGTGGGTTAATTCCACCAAAAACATACTGAAAGAAGGCAGACACAAAATAATACATGCTGTGTGGTCCTATTTATCAAAGTTTAAACATGCTGAAATGTTTTTCTCTAACAATAGAAATCAAGATCATGGTCACTTTTGGGGAAGGTGAGGTGCTAGTGAATGGGATAGAGTTTAGGTGGGCTTCACATGGGCTGATAACCTAATTATTCATCCGAGTTGCTGGTGACATGAGTAGGTTTACTTGATGGAAAAATTCATCAAGTGCTTTTCTGTATGACATGTCCTCTTCTATCATATCTTATAGGGTTATTATACAGACAAGTAGCATCAAGAATAGAGAAAGCTCAATATATTGTATTTTGAATTACATACAACATGTATCTAAATTATTTAGATGCATAATCTTGTGTGTAATGACATGTTATACATAATTAATAACACTGGCAGAACGATCCCAATCTCTCATTCATTTTCTTTTTTAATTCTCATACAAAATGTTTCAGTAAGTGGGTTAGAAATCATCTCAGTTTAGTAGGCAAAAGGTTGATGGACAAATCTAAGGTTTTCCAGGTAGAATTAGTATTTAATTAAAAACAAACTTTATAAGTAACTGGCTGTAGTTGTTTAGTTCAGTGTATACATTTTCATACTGTCCCACACTGTGCCATTCAGAAATGCTAGCAGAAGGAAGGAAAGAGCCGATGTCTCAGATGTAGCTCTTCTCCCTAACACGGCCAGATTGTACAGTCTCCCTATGCTGCAGTTGATAGCCACTAATAGACTCTGGCTGGAACACAACATTTATCTCCTTCTCATTTGTACCACACAAATGAAGTTAAAATAATGGCACTTCGTTGGCATGGAGAAAAGCCAGTCCTAAAATGTCCCACTTTCTCTTGCTATTCAGTGTTGAGCACTGATGTAAAATAACAAATTGTCTGGCCCTACTGAGCATGCATCCTGGTCATGTAGTAAAAGCCAAGACTTGGTCCTCTAGCGAGTGCTTAGTCATGGGTCTTCCCATCCTTCTTTTGCGGATGCCGTGCATGCGGTGACCATCTACAAAGGTGAAACAGGAGCAGACTGGACTGCTGAGTAGGTGAAAGCTCTGTGCCGGACCCAGAAGGATGTGACCAGAAGCAAGAAGACCCTGGTTTAAGAATCCAACACCCCCTAGCCAAGGGAACCTGGGGAATTCACAAAACCACATCTTCATATGGCACTGGGGTAAGGATCCAAGACTCAACCAGACAAACTTGGGAGTTGAATACTGACTTTGCTCTTTGCCAGCTGTGTTACCTTGTTAAAATGCATCACCTTGTGTGGATTTCATTTTCCTTCTCTGTAAACAAATGAAGCTCTTTGGATGCCTTTGAAAGAGCCATTTCTTGCTAGCTCACATTATGATGTTCGAAGAGCTGCATCTCTATCTGTGAGTTGGGAAGACTGATTCCTGCTGGTTTGTCTTCCAGAATTGTTGAGAGAGGTGCAGAGACCAGGTGGTAGTCAGTGCCTGGGAGGTTTTCTTAGTTGCAATGTGTTGGGCTTGGGGGCTGCTTCCTAGATTTTCAGCAGCATAACCATTAATCATTAACCCCACTTTCTTTTATGGTCCCTTTCATAGGCTGCATTTTGTCAGAACCATTATCTTACATTAGCTGACTTTTTAAGGTCTGTTCATCCCTCAGTGAAGAGGCAATTCAGATTAATCACATGGAACCAGCAGAGCAGCATTCCTCTGGCTACCGGAGGGAGGGAGGGAGGGAGAGAGGGACAGCCAGCTCCCCTTGTGCTCTGATTCTCCGCACTCTCTCTCCTTTCACCTTCATCATTTCAGACCTAACCAGTACTGGCAGTAGTGCTGCGCGCGCGCGCACACACACACACACACACACACACACACACGCACACACACACGGAGTCTGGTAAATTCCTTCTAAATTTTACTGTGTTGTCTGTGGACACACAAAAATGAAACTGCACCCATCTATAGAGGTGACCAGGGACCACGGACCATTTGTAGGGATTGGCAATGGACAGAAACAAGGTAGAATCCTCTTTGAACTTGAAAGAACCATCAGATTGTCTACCTGTAATGCTTGGGCTGTGCGTGCATGCCTCTGTGTGTGAATGTGTGTGATTTTAAAAGGAAGCACAGTGCCTTTCTGAGGGCAGCATGCTATTGACAGATATAATTTGAGAATCCCTAGAGGGCAGACATCTCAGATGAAGGGCCTAGGCTATGGGATTCAGCCACGTTCCCACATGGAGTGTCCCACTGGAATCCCACAGGATGTGCCGAGTTCAGTACTGTCCTCCAGATATTTGTGTCCATCCAGATCCTCAGACTGATCTTATTTCAAGACAAGGTCTTTGCAGATGTCATTAGTTTGTTAGGATGGAATCATACTGGATTAGAATAAACCCTACTTTGTAACTGGTATCCTTATTAAAAAAGAAGAAATTTGGACACAGGAAGAAACACACAAGGAAGAGGTCCTATGAAGACAGAAGCAGAGAACAGGGTGGTACAGAGCTAGAGACTAGACTGATGCAGCTGCAAGCTGAAGGACACTGAGTACCCTGTGCTTCTTTCATTCTGCACTGAGTTCTACCATTTGTTTCACCAGCAGCTGAGTCTAAGATGTACCTCTACTTTTGAAATTCCCTGTCCTAGAGAAGATAGGGACCCTGGATTCCTGGAGCTCACTAAATGCTTTGCTTATATCCACGTTAAATTAAGTATTACATGTATGTGTTGGAAGGACTCATTGTCATATAATTTAGAGAAGTGTTATTGCACATGTACTTATAAAATATGTGTAATGTGAGTTGTACAATATCACCTACTAATGAACATAATGTTTATAATATATTATATTTCTTACTCTGTAAGAAATAAATCGTTGGCAAGCTTACCAAATTCACTGAAGAACCTGACGGCATTTCATGGACACTTGGACCTGTCAGGAGTAATGATCTAGTTTTTTTCATTTTTATGATAGAGTTAACACAGTGGAAAATGCTAACTTCCAATTTCCTCATTCCACAAATACTGAAGGATTAGAAACGCACATTCAGATCTGTGGGCATCTTCTTAGCAGCCTACAAAGGTGGACTCCCAGTTGTAGAAGAAGATAGTGAAGCTTTTGAGAGATGAGAGCCTTGTTGGCTGGCAAGGTCACCTGGCTGGTATTTCTATACAATATGTAGAGAGTACTTTGCTTATAGTGTGGAATATATACCTTGACAGTTGGATATAGATAGAGACCATTTAACCTGTATTTCATTTTTACCTTAAAATTCTATGGTAGAGGTTCATTTTCTCTTGGTGAATAATTGCATAATCGATTGTAAAAGCAAGGAAACGAAGACTAGATTTGGGAAGGGTCTTTTCTTTACTGCCTGCAGTGATCCAGATGGGTTGTTTATCTGCTTCCAGCAGGATGAGTATGGTACAAAGCGAAGGTGTGTGTTCCTTGTGTTTAGGAAAACTGTCAGAGTTAACATAATCTCTCAGCAAGAGTCTTGGAGGGCTGAAGCCAAGCAGAAAATGGGTTCAAGGAAGCCATCATGACGAGACCTGGGAGCATCAATCCAGTCTGTATCATGCTTCTGGGCCAGATGCCTGTTGCCACTACTTTGTTTCAAGAGCTCTGCTTTTGAGATATAAGATACTGCCTCTTACTGGCCCCTTCTGTGGCTCTCCAGAAACTGACCAGCCCACTGATCACACTCCATTGCCAGAACTGTCATTGAAATGGCCTAAAATGGGGCTGAGGTTGTGTTGGGTCTTCTTCAAGGCTGCCTGGAACCCATAGACAGTTCTGGCAAAGTTCAACACTGACTGTGGATAGATGACAAGAGGGATTGTGTCTAGAAGAAGAAAAGCTGAAGCCAACTCATTCATTTGTTTCATTCATTTATTCATTCAGCAATTATTTACTGAACATTTTCCTTATACCCTTTGTGCAGTACTGCTAGATACAGCAGTGAACAAAGTTTCTGTGCTTATTGAAGTCCCATTTCAGAGGGAGACAGGCAAAAGGCTAGCAAACATCTTTATGTAGAATGTATTATCAAAAAGTGATAGATGCTGTGAAGAAAATTATAATAAAAATATAGAGAGTAATGAGATGTACAATTACAGATATAGTATGTAGAAACTTCTGAAGAGGGCGTAATTGGCAGAGAACAGGATGAAGTGAAAAACCAAAGTGCAGGTCAATTTGGGAGAATGGCTTTCTAGCAGAGGAGGTGAAGGTGCAAAGAGACTGGGAGAGGACATTTGCCTGCTCACTTGGAAAGAGGGTAGGTGGATGTATGTGGGGACACTGAGTCAAAGACGGGTGGCAGGAGGTGATGGCATAAGACCAAAACAGAAGGCCTTGTAGGGCATGGTAAAGATTTAAATTACATTTGAGCAATATAGGAACCCCTGGAGAGTTTTCAACAAACTCAGCAAACTCTCCAGGGGGTGCACAGTGAGGAGAACCCCAGGGGAAGATGAAGAGTGATCAGGCTAGGAGGCTCCTGCAGGCACCGTGTGGACCGAGTGGCTGGATGAGTACAGGTGGTTGTAAGGGGCTGGGGCGTTTAACTTCGTGGGACAGGATGAAAGCATTTTTCCTTTCCCATCTTGCTGGTTTCCTTCTAACAGCTCTTAACACTAGTTCTCTGAGCTGGGCAGGAAAGAATCAGTAAATTGCCACTCCCTGTACTCCCTTTGCTCTTCTTCCTAAGGCCACAGGAAGAGCACTGAGCAAGAGGCTAGGGAATCTTAATTCCTGTGCCAGATCTTTAATACCTACCAGATAAACTTGGACATCACTCACCATTTCTGGGCTTTCATTACAGTACTGTTTATGTGATTTAGTTTTCTTTGTTCTTACCCCATAGACTGGTTGCTAGTATCAAAGAAGATAATGTGAGCAAACATTTTTCTAGTTAAGAAGTGAGCATAGGAAAGGGCTATGCTCTTTTATTTTATCATTATCCTAGCCCTTCAGAAAGAACTTATCACGTACTAACATTGGTGAAGATATTATAAAATGTAATATGAGTGAATTGGAAAAATATTAGCCAGAATTAATGAGTTGAACAGAATGTTTGAGGCACACAGTCATGGGAGAAAATGTATTCACATGAGCCTCCCATCTTGCTCATTTTTAGCTTCTAGAAGATTCACCCTCAACTCTTCCAAACCTACTCATCTCCAGGGAGGATGGAACCAATGGTGCGCAGAATAAAGTCTGTGTCAATCCTTGTCCATCATCATCAGACTAAGTTTCCTGTACCACGCTGGGCTCTATTAAGTGAGGTAGGAAAGAGTTAGTGCCATTTTTTTTGCAGATTTCAGCAGAGGGATGTTAGGACACCTCCTTGTTAGATCTCATTATAGGTTTGCAAGGCTTACTTACCTCCCCACCCTGGCTGTGGCTTCTCCATGGTTCCAGTGTACTTCCCTGCCCTGTAGATTTTGAGCTCAGTCACATAGCTTGTTTTGGCCAGTGGGACATAGGTGGAAATAATATTGCACAAATTCCAAGCTGAGACTTTAAGAGATATGGTGAGTTTCAGCTAACTCTCAGTCTGTTCTTCAGCTAGTTTGATTCCTTCGGGTTACTCTGTGCTGTTTGGGGAAGGTGCTCAGGCTCCGGTTTGCTCCCTTTTATGGCTTATCTTATTTATTTACATCAATAGATCTTTACTTGGTAGAAGAATTTTAAAGAGCAGACTACATATTTATACTTAAGACAATGCCAGAAACAAGCCTATAGGAGTACCAAGATGAGCACACTACAGTTAAGATGGTTATAGAACCTTATGAGAAAGAAGGGCCAGAACTACAGATCATTCCGGCTTCACACCAGAAATAGGTCAAGGTGGTCTAACAGAGAAAATGTCACAGGAACTTATCTGCAATTGCACTGTCACCTGCAGGTTTGAAGAGTGACTTATATGAAAGCTCTGAGCCTTGGTGAATCAGGAAATAACTTCTCACTTGTCAGCAGTTGTTGTCACCACTTGGGCTTAATAAGGATTTGAATCTCCAGCCCCTGTATCTCTAGTTATGCCTACTGGGTGGAGAGCTGAATGGCCTTCAGGGGATCTTCTAGCTTATTTGAACTAGGAAAGATTTTCACAGGACCAGAGAAGCAGATAAATGTACTATGAGTGTCCAAAGCCTTCAAAAAATCCTGAACCATTGTCTCCTTTATATTCTATGACTCTCTAGTGTGTCTAGTCATAAACTCTGGACATTTCAGGGCTCACCAGGGTTTCAAGATCATCTGCTATTTCTTTTCTCTCTCTCTCTCTCTTTTTTTTTTTTTTTGAGACAGGGTCTCACTATGCAGTTCAGGCTGGCCTTGAGTTCACTTTGTAGCCCAGACTGGACTTGAACTTGCAGTGATCCTCCTGCCTCAGCTTCCCGAGTGCTGGGATTACAGGCATGCACCACAATGCCTGGCAATCTGCTATTTCATATCCTAATGCTTGAAACTTCTAAACACATCTCTGAAAAGCAGGTTTCTATCTGTGGACACTCCCAGTGAAAGAAAATGCCTCTTTTCTGTGCTGTGGATGGAATGTGTCTCTTTTCTCAAATTGGTATGTTGAAACCCTAATCTCCAGCATCATACACTTGATCTTAGACAAAAGGCCAAGAAGTGATATACTCTCCAGTATTATAGTAATTGGGGATGGAACCACTTGGTGGGTAATTCAGTTTAGCTGAGATCGTGAAGATGGAGTCCTTATAATGAGATTAGTGCACTTATGAAGATGGGTAAGATAATTCTCCTCCTTGTCCTGTCCACCAGGTGAGGTTATCATGATAAAACAGTTACCTGTAAATTAGAGAGTAGGCACTCCCTACGATATCTCTTGATGCTTTGATCTTGAACTTCTAGCTTCTAGAACTGTGAGAATATAAATTTCTATTTTATAAGTCACCCAGACTATGGTAATTTGTTATAGTAGGCTGAACTGAAGACACTTTGATTGTTAAGCAATTTCCTATCAACTCTCTCTGTCTTTGTTCTCACTCTCTCCTAGCTTTTCACACATTTTAAAGCTTAAGAACAGGAGTTGGCAAACTTTTTCTATGAAGGGTCTAATAATAAAGATTTTAGGCTGTGGGCATATGGTCATTGACAATATGTAAAAGAATGGCTGCAGCTGTGTTTCGATAAAACTTTATCTATGAACACTGAAATTTGAATCTCATACTGTTTTCACCTGTCACGAAGTCTTCTTTTTCTGATTTCCCCAACTATTTAAAAATGTAAAAACCGTTCTTAGCTTGTGGGCTATACAAAAACATGTGGGGGCTGATTTGGCCCACAGGCTATAGTTTGTCAGCCCCTGGGAAATCTTCTCCCTATTCTTTGAGACCGACTTTCCATTATGAGTCATTTCATACAGCCCTGGACACTTCCCAAACAAGTACTGAGCACTCATACTGGGCCAGGGAGTAAATCTGAGTCAGTTGCTAGGGACACGAATCTGAAAATGACACCGCGGTTCCTGTTCTAAGGAGCCTGAGCAGTCGTGGAGCTGATTTCAAGGCTTTCTTCTCACAAATACCCAGTAGCCTTTAGGGTTAAAGAAATGTCTACTTCTGTCTAAATGTTTCTCAAGTGCATTTATTTTTGCTTCTACTTCCCTCTCAGCGCACAGTGAAGTAGAAGACCAAGCTTAGCACATTTTGATTACCTGCTGACCTTTGGCTTTTGTGGGGCTATTTAAAGTCCTGTGACCTTCTGTTCTGAAGGAGACAAGCAAATAGATAAAAAAATCTTTTACTAGGACAGGTGACCTGTTCATCCAAAAGTCACACATTTCTGTTCACTTGCAACTTAATGTGCTCCCAAATCACTCTAAAAGCAATTGTGTTGTAACCTGTAGACACTCCTGGAAGCACAAGGCTTCTGTTGGTTGTATTCCTCGTGTGCATGGCACTCAGGCTATCTGCAATGATCCTAAGGGAGCTTATGTTGTCCATTTTGGGGAAATAAATGGATAGGAACTCAGTAACCATAGCTGGGGTAGAGGAGCCATTAGGCTGAAGTATTATATTGCTGCTTGGTAGAAATTCAAGATTTCATGGTATAGCAAAAGACCAACAAAGTCAAATGGCAGCATCCACTGTATGTCATAATTTCAGGGCTAACCATTCAGGCAATCAGTACAGAAAGAGCAGATTCAAGTCTTCTTCCCAACTTTTTTCTCCCACGAATCCCATCCATACTTTCCACAACTTGTATCTAAGATGCTAGAGAAAATTCTTTGATCTAGAAGTGAAGCTAGAGAATTTTGCAGACAGACAGTTTTATCCTATGGGGTGTTTTCTTCCCTAAAGAGCCGCCAACCTGGACACGGGTGGATGACCTCAGTCCCTATTAATTTCAACAAAAACTTTCGGACATGAGTTAACTCATTCATGCATTCGGTGAACATTACTGACAGCCTATTGTTTCCCAGGATTCAAAAGCAATAGAGGTAAAAAAAAAAAAAAAACAACCCAACAACAACTTGACCTTGGCTTCTTTGGTTGAAGGATAAAACCATTGAACTGGAGTGTTATAATGACCCTGATAGAGGCATGGACAATGCTCCCTGGGTGGTGTTGCATGGGTTTGTGAGGAGCACTATTACTCAGGTGCCTGGAGGACCTGGGCTGTGTGCTAAGGGTGCTAAAAATGGAGCAGGTTCTCTCCTGTTCATGGTCACACCTTGAGATCATCGTCCTAATGAGTACATGCCTGTTTCTTGAGATGAAGAGTTCAGGGCAAGCCCCTGCATCACTGGGAATAGGGCTCATAACATTTGCTATGCTGATTGTGAAGGAAGCCAGGGGTCAACAGTACTAACAGTAACCACAACAGTACCAGTAATAACATAAGCAACAAGAGCTTACATGTATGGAGTGCTTACCGTGCACCCAGCACAGTGTTGAGCACTAAGAGTGCGTTTTCTAATTTATACTTCACAACAAGCCTTTGTAGCATGTGCTGTTATCATGAAGGAGAGAAATCGAGACACGAAAATGAAAATATTTTGCTCAAGGTCATGATATGATGCTGCCCAGATTGGAACCCAGGCAGTCTCAGTTCAGTATCTGCCTTGCTCATGCCATCTCACTATGGAAATTGAGACAATCGACTTTGTTTTACATATCTCTTCCGGGATGGCCTTTTCCTTTCAATGTCTCATTTAATCAGACCGACACCCTAGGAGGTGTTAGCATCTTAATTTTACAAATGAGATTCTTGCAACCAAGTGACTTGTTTCAGGCAATGCAGAGCCTTGAGAACCCTCCACATCTTGTCTGTTCTTATCCCCAAGCCCAAGGATGTAAGAGAAAAGGCTTAGAACTGCTCTCTGAACACTTCCAGTCTGGGAGGGAGATAGATTAACCAATGTACCATTCACTTACAACAGTTAGCATCCTTTTCTAAGGTACTGATGACAAAGTATGTGTATTTTCATATCCTTATTTTGTGTGGAGAGTGTAGAAACTTTGGAGGAACTGACCAATGGATAGATGCTCAGATTCCAGAAGAGAGATGAGGTAAAATGGGAGGGATCTGGACTTTTGGTGCTTAAAGTGCGGTCCCTAGATCAGCAGCATTGACACTACCTAGGTCCTGTCCTTGATCTCCTGTTGGGTAACAGTGATGACTAGGCAAATGCATTCTTTGGGTGACTCTGACCATCTGGAGCTAACCTTGTTCTTACCCACATGTATCTCAGCATGCATGGAGGGCTCAGAATGCATAGATACCAGTGGAGACAGGTTCTATTCATCTCTACCCCTCTTTCTCTTGTCCTGTTGTGTGACTTCAGGTATGTTCTCTCCCTACTCTTCTCTGGGCCATTTTTCTTCTGTGAAATACTCAGATCTGTGATTTCCATTCCTAGCTTCCCATTGTTATTACCTAGGAGCTTTTAAATAATTCTGATACCTGGTGTCTACAGTCAGAAATTCTGATTTGATTGAAATGGGGTGAAATTCAAGAAGTAGTAATTTCAAAATTCTCACTTCATTACAGATGGTCACTGGCTTATGATAATTTGATTTATGATATTTCAACTTAATGATGGTGTGAAAGCACTACATGTGCAGTAGAAGCTATCCTTTGAATTTTGATCTTTTCCTAGGCTATGATATGCTGTGTGGTGTACTCTCAAGATGCCAGGAGACACAGGCTCCCAGTCAGCCATGCGATTGTGAGAGGAAACAACTGTTGTGTGCTTTAGTGTACTGTGTTGCCAAGCTAGGATGTTTGTAGGTTGAGTGTATTAAATGCATTTCCAATTTATATTTTCAACTTAAAATGGATTTATCTGGACCTAAACTCATGGTAAGTGCAGGAGTGTATCTTTTATTGCCAGTGTTGAGAATATGTGGGCCACATGAGTGGTTCTTTTGGATGGAGTGGGCCTTTTGGATGCATGCCATCACCTCTGTGTTCCTTCAGGCTGCAGATAACCAGGTTCACTCAGAGTTAGAACTTCCCCGTGTCTTGTGGGGCTGGGTATGAGCGTGTTTAACAAGCTCCAAGAGTGATGCCCACATACCAGAGCTTGGGAATTCCTAGAATCAATGGCCTCTGAGATCTCTTTCAGCTCTTGAGTCTGAGGTCTTTCCAGGCAATGATTCTGTTCTTCTTCCCTATGATGGTGCTGCTTGTTGGTGGTGAGTAGAGATGTCACCAGCTTGTAGACTAAGCTTCAGTGTCCCCCAAGAATGCAGTCAGCTGGCAGCAGTGCAGAAAAATGGTAAACACATTGGACTTTTCTTTATCAGCTGTGCCATGTACATGATGTACAAGAGGACTGAATCGCTGTGTCAGGGCCGTCAGGGCCCCTGAGGCTTTGTATGTGATCTAAGGATTGGTCTGGTGTTCAACCATTAGCTCTGCTGCATGCTTTGGTCCAAAGGCAGGCATTGGCCACAGGCTGCCATTCCCTGGACCATAGCCCGAAACCCACTGGAATACTGATAGTCAGATTTAGAGACAACCTGAGTCAGCTCCTGTGGTGGGCTGGATGGATATCTGGACTGTAGAAGAATCTAGGGCTGGAATAAAAAGCTGAGAGGTGGGCTTGGAGTAAACTCTGGGGCTGTACCCTAATACTACATTGGTTCAGAGAGGCCATCCTGGAGTTTCCCTTCCTCCAAAAGACCTGCGGTGATTGAATTTATTGTGGGTAATGGAGTGACAAGGTCCTCATTACTAATGGATGATTTCAAAAGTGGTGAAAAATTTAAATCAAGCAGACACCTTGGAGAGATTACTGTGAGTGAAAACAGTTATACTGTATAGTTAAACAAGGAGGGAAGAAAATTGAAATGCATCTTCGAAGTTCTTTATCAGTTTAAATGTGTGATTTTAAAAGGTTGATGAGATTACTTTCAGCAAATTACTCATCAATGTTTTTTTTGTTTTCCCTTTGGATTCAGCAAGAATCCAACAGCCCTATTTGGCTCCCATTTAAAGACTTACTGGTTGGTTTTTAGAGAGGGAAATTAGCTTAGTAGCCTCTTGCAGTTCCCAGATTCTGATTTCCTTGGTGTTTAAGGTGCTGGGGCATGGGGTGGAGCTGTTAGAAGCAGCGGGAGGTGGTACTCAGGCAGGAGGAACAAGAATGTCTTCCTGATATTAGACAATGGCCCAGAGCCTTCCAGCTGAAAGGGACTTTGGAGGGCATTTGGCCCATTTCATTATGCATATAGAGAAGGCAAAATCATGTCCAAAGTCACACAGGTGAAAGACTGCGGGACTGGAAGCCAGGGCTCTCCATTGTTCTCTCCATAAAGTGGGGGTGATAGTAGAGATGTCCAGTAGCAGAAGAAGAACTGGAAGGGAAAACGTTTTGGAAGGTTTAGTCAGTGGAAGGGGGTGGTGTGGGGAAGGATTGACCTTCTCTTCCATGGCAGGTTCATTTTGTGAAGGGGCCACCTCCTCGGCCACTTCAGTTGTGCCACCAGGAGCCCCGCTGGCTGAGGTTCTTGGGCCCCTGTCTCCCACTGAGTTGAGAACATGCAGAGGCAGCCACAAACCCCTGACATTTTCCTTGAGCTGGTGACAGCTGGTGGGACTTTTGACTAAAGGAATAAGGAGCAAGCAGTTAAAAAAAAAACCAGTGACTGCGTTAAAAGAGGTTTAAAAATGTTCTGTGCCATCTGTTTGGCCACCAAGGTTTTTTGGGGCGAGTGTGGGGGAAGCAACCTCATCTCCCACTGCTGGCTCTCACCTTTGTCTGGGCCTCCGGCGAGACACTTCACCAAGTCTGGAGTTTGGTTTCCCACTTCTCCTACCCTTTCTTTCTGCTCCTGGGGCATGTCCCCAATTTTGTTTCCTGGAAAGATGTTTTCTTCGTTTCTCCAATTGCTAATGAATACTAAATCTATAAAGCCTGGTCCACTTGGCTCAGAGGGCAGGTTTTTGGTTTTGGTGTTTGCTCTCTAAGCTTCTTTCTCTTGTAAAAGGAACAGGACTGTAAGAGACAGGTATTTAAGATGTACTCTGCTCAACAATAATGTCATAATTTTCATATTTATACAGATTTCTCTCATGTCCTAAAGCTTTACACATTTCTTCTGCTGACATTTCTTATTAAACTTGCCCGATTTTTTTTCCTGGGTTTTGTTTCCCTTTTGTTAAAAGGTTACAAAATACATATTCTAATTAGTTACTGCTGTGGTACATGAAAGTCATTAATTTTGCATGTTGATTTTGTACTTCTCCTCTTGGAACTCCTGTTTGATCACAATAGTGTTTTTTCTAGGTTATTGTGATATAGATGATTAGATTGATTGCAAACACTAGCAGTTTTGACTCTTTTTGTTTAGTGATAAGTTTATTATTTTTCTTGTCTGCTTCTACGGCAAGCCTTCAGTACAATATTAGAAGAGAGTGGTGCTTGTGAGTGTCTTTACTTTGATCCTGATTTTAACTATGATGTGTAATGTGAGTCTATGGTCGAAAATTGTGCAGGTGGTTGTGGCAGGGTGCACTTGTAATCCCAGCTAGTTGGAAGGTTGGTGGAGGAGGACTACAAGCTCAAGGCAAGCTTAGGCAGCCTAGTGACCCCTGTCCCCAAAACCCAAAAACCCAGGAATGTAGCTCAGTGGCACAGTGTAGGGTGCTTGCATGGCCGTCATGAGGCACTAGATTCAATCCTCAGTAAAAACAAAAAATTCTCTAGTTTTATTAGTCTGTTTTATTTTTTTTAATTTATTTTAAAAATAGAAGGAAAATATTAACAAACAGACATCCATTTACAAAATAGCATAAGAACAATACAAGCAATACTGAATTATAGACAAAGTGGTAGGAAATTAACAAGGGTTGTTGTATACTGTTAGTCTGTTTTAATATGAAATGGATGTTAACTTTTTATACAACTTCAGTATCAGTTGAGATTACTTGTTGAGATGATTTTACCCTAGTGTGAGAAATATAGATTATCATGTAATTTGAATGACTCCTACATTTGTGTTCCTAATATACTACTATTTTTGATTTTCTAGTATTTTATTTATATAGGGTTTTTGCATGCTTACCCATCAGTGATGTTGGTTTATATTTTCTTCTGTTTTGTGTTTCTTCTTGTCCAGGTATAGTACTGGGTTATGCTAGTCACCTAAAATGTGAGTAGTTTCTGTCTTCTATCATATGGCCCAGGATACTGGAGGGCGTCATAGACTTTTTGAATGTTTGATAGAACTTGACCATTAACTTTCACACCTCAGTGTACTTTGGGAAGGAGGGTTATGTAGATCTTGAGGTATTATTTCAATCTCTTATACGATAATTGGTCTTAGTGATTTTCTTTTACTTGACCCAATTTGGGTGATTTATTGTTTCCCAGAAAATTATCCAGTTCATCCAGAGTCTCAAATGTTTTTGTGTAGATTAATACATATGTTTTCTTTAATTTTAAATGTTTTGTCTTTTATATCACTTTCTCAGTCTTCATATTGTTTACTGTTGTCATTTTTCTCTACTTTCTCCCTCTTCTTTGTCTTGCGATAGACTATTCTAGTTTGTTGATATCTTTCAAAGAATTGGCTTTTAGTGTTATCGATCTACGCTATTGATTTTTTGTTGTTTTTCTTTGAGTTAGGTAATTTTTGCATTTATCTCTATTAATATCTTCCTCAAATTTCATTGGGTTTATTTTATTTTTCTCCAACTTCTTGAATTGAAAAATTTGCTTTGTTTTCATTTCTTCTCATTGTCCTATGAAATGTAATACCATAAATTCCATACTTATGTAGATTTTTGATACATGACTTTTTCTTGCCATTCATTTCTAAATAGCAATGTTATTTTTTTCCTGTTAACCTAAGAGTTATTTAAATGGTATGTAATGTTACCAGATGCACAGGTTAATTTGTGGCTATTTCTTTGTTATTAATTTCTAATTTCATTCCAAGAAGATAACCTGCCTGATTTCTTTTTTACAGGACTTGCTGAGATTTTCTTTGTAGCCTGATATATGAATAACTTCTTTTGAATTTTCCATGTGTGACTAAAGATAATGTCACTCAGATCCTCTGTCTGCACCTGATCCACAGCTACTTGACCAGATAATTTCTGAGATCTGAGCGAAAAGGTATCCATGATTGTAGATTATCACTTTCTCCTTATTCATATTTCAACTTTTGCTTTACATATTGAAACTATGTTATTAGATAAATAAAAGTCCTTGGCTAAGATATCTTCTTTATAACTATTATATTTTATCAAAATGAAATATTCCTCTTAATATCCTTCATTGCTCTGTCTTAAATTCTATTGTGTTTGATATCATTACCTATCAGTCTACTTTGTTTTCAGTAGAATTTGCACAGCATGGCTATTTGAATGTTTTTATTTTTGACTTCCTTGCATCATTTTGTTTTAGGTATACCTAACAAGCAGCATTTTAGTTTTTAACTCTAATTTAAGAGTTTTTGTCATTCAATAGGGATTTTAAATCTCACATATTTATTGAGATTGATGATACAATTGGATTTACTGCTGTCATTTTTTTGTGCATTTTATTTAGCATAAGTTTTTGCTTTTCCAATCACCTTTCAATTTTATTGGATAATTATATTTTACTTCATTTCCCTCTCTAATGGTATGAAATCATCCTGATTTTATACTTCCAACCTATTTAAAAGATTATTGCACTGATGCATTTTAAAGAAAAATATTGCTACCTATAATTCATCCCTTCTTAGATCCTTCCAGTGAAGAATGTTAACACCTTGCTTCTTGCCTTCTCTTACTATTTTCTTCTAGCCACTTACACATTTACCATGCTAATATCATTTAGGACTTTATTACAAAGATTTTATAACAGTTATAAAATGTCAGTGATTTATGTATTTCAGTTAGTAAGATTACTTAATTTTTCTGGGCTCCTTTGTTTAACATAGCTTCTTGCACCCCACATTTTCTTGCTTTGTCCCTTTTTTCATTTTCTTTGGCTCCATCCTGTCAAGAATTCTTTCTTATGCACTTCAGAGCATTTTTGTTTTCACTTCTTACTTTAAAGCTAGTTTCACTGGGCACTTAATTCTAAGTTTAAAATAAAGTCTTTCACAGTTCTGAGATTATTATTATTCTATTACCTGTTGCATTCAGTGGCGCCAGTAAGAATAAGGGTGCCACCGGGTTCTCATGACTTTGCAAGGTGCTGTAGACGGAACTGTGCCCCCAACACATGGAAACATGAAACCCTAATCTTCAGTGTGATGATACTTGAAGATGAGAGCTTTGGTGATAATTGGATCTAGTTGAAGTCATGAAGGCAGGACCTTCAAGATGGAATAAACGCCTTCATAAGAAAAGACAGTGGAGCACTCTCTCTCTCTCTGACAAAACCAGATGGTTGCTGCCTGCAAATCCTACTCACCCTGATCTCAGATTTCGAGCTTTCAGAACTCTGAGAGTATACATTTCTGTTGCCTGTGCCATCCAGTGTATAGTGGCCTGCCATGGTAGCCTAAGCTGACTACTGCACAAGGAATCTACTTTAACATCTGGGGACATTTGCTCTTCTTCTGTGTAACACTTTTCCATAAAATACCAAATGTGGGTCTTTTAACTTTAACTTGCTCAGCAGCTAGTGGACTCTTTTGGTGTGCAGACTTTCATTTTAGTCTTCTTCTGCAGTCTCAGTGTTCCCTCTTTCTGGAATTCCTGTTAGTGGATTTTGGTATTGTTAAATACCTTCTCTATGTCTTTACTTTTTTTTTTTTTTTTAATTTTAGAAACATAAAAGTACAAAAACATATTGACAAACAGACACCCATTATCATAGAAAATAGTACAATCACAACTAATCTATAGACAAGGTGATATGGTCTCAACAGTAGTTGTTGCTTTATCCAGTGATATCTTCGAATTGTAGATGTATGGACCCATATACAGTATGTCTTTACTTTTTCTTATCTTCCATCTGTATTTCCTCCTGTGGTGTTTCTGGGTGAAGTTCTTGGTTTGACTCTCCAGTTTAATAATTTTCTCTTTGGTTTTTACTTGATCAGATATTCAACCCATATATTGACTTCTTTTAATTTCAGTGCTCAAATTTATAATTTATAAGATGTTTTGTTGATTATTTTGTATATGTGTCATATTCCTCCATATCAGAATACTAAATAGACTTTCCCAGAAAGTCTTCTTCTAGTGTTTTCTTTAATGAGGTTGAGTTTCTTAGTGCCTCAACTAAAATGCTTTCCCCAAAAGAAAGCCCCCTTTCCTCTCTGGAAGCAACATGGTCACCTGGTGTGCCTTCCCAGTCTGATCCTTTATAAAACTGTGATTTGTGAAAGATTCTGACAAAGAAGAGGAAAGACACAGTTTGTGTGGGTTTTCTGTCTTAAAGATGGGGAGAGGGCACACTGCGAAAGTTGGGGTTCAGACGGTGCAGTGTTGGGCAATTCTGGCAATAGTGTTTTCCCCTTGATTTACGTCTTTTCCTTCCCTGTCATCCCTTTCCCCATGGAGATATCACTGCAGCCATCTATCCATTGCTTCGGTGGATAAGAAGCGCGACCCGGCCCCGCCTTCCTCGGACCCTGGCACCGTCTCATTGCACCTGCAGGGAGTGCCCTTAGGAGCTTTGCTGTTTTTCCGCTTTTAATCTTCCCGTCCCCCTCTTGAGTTAGATAACATGCTTTGGCTGAATGATGGGCAGAATGTTTGTCTTTACCTGCTCAGTGGGATGTGAGGTCAACAGTAGCTTGAAATAAGTTCCCCCACTCTTGTTTTTGCCATCACTGTAAGATAAATGTGCCCCAGTTATGCTGCTGGTCCAAGAAAGGTTGAGGGATACCCAGAGAAGACTCAAACCCAGGTCAGACTCAACCTCTGTTGAGCTCAAATCAGAGCCACAGAGTTTCCCCAGACAACTCATACGTGCACGAGAGAATAAATGAATGTTGTAAGTCAGAGTATTGGGGTGGTTTGTTTTGTGGCATTATTATGGCAATAGCTGGTAGATATATTTCTCTGGAACCCAGCTCAGAGCACTCACCCTTAGCCTAACACTCTATTAACCCAAAGGCATAGCATAAGAGTAAGAATGTGATGTCTCTTCAGGTTAGAGAGGTCAGTGGATTGCAAAGCCTGAGGTTGTAGCAAAAGAAGGAAAACAAAACAGGCAGCCAATCTTGCTCAATTGTGCTGTTCGATGACACTGCACATAGACAGATCCAGGACTGGAAGAACTTCTAGTAGGAGCAAAGAGAGTAGGGCTAGGGCTGGCTTAATGCCTTGGGTCTGCTTCTCCATTTTTCCCATATGACCTCCTCCCAGGTAACCTATACTTGAAATATGGCCCGACCCAGGGCTCCTGGCTATCTCAGACTAGGGCAGCAGGGCACTGCTGCTCTGACAGTGGAAATTATACCTTCCAAATGGACAGTGTATAAAATGACATTCAAGTCTTGGCAAAATATCCTGATTTGCATGTTAGGAAAATCAAGGGAGAAGCCACTTTATCTTCCTTCTTACTCAGTGAAAAGATGATTTTTAAGGAGGCTTTGGTGCAATCATGTATCTATTGCTTAAGCGAATTCCAAATGTTACTGTAAATTCCATTCATTATTTAAACAGCTTTAGTTCCCTTGAGAGCCCGAGTGCCTTACAGGAAGGAAGGAGCTATCAAATCCAGTTAGGGTAGGGAGGTGCTTCAGTGAAGGGGTCAGATCCTAGCAGAGAGCGGGTGTGTGTGTGTGTGTGTGTGTGTGTGTGTCTGTAGTCTGATGTGAGGAGTCTGTGCGGGGTAGGTGAGTTGAGAGCCTGTTGAGTGATTACGGGATCACGAGGGATAAGGATGGGAGAATGGTGAGGATTATCTAAGAAGTTTTCTTAACTTTCCTGGTCCTGAGAATCATCTGACTCACTTGTTAAAAATAGATCTCCAGCCCCTCCTCTGCAGATGTTATTTTAGCAGATCTCAAGTGAGGTCTAAAGGTCTATATTTTTAAGAAGGACCCCGGATGATTTTGACAATGAGGCACATGTGGAAAATACTAATCTATCAAACTGCCTTGCTTTATAGATGAAAAAAACAGGTTCAAGGAGAGTTCTTGCCCCAGACCACAAAATGCCAGTTAATATTAAAGCTAAATCCAGGACAAGATCACTGAGATCTGAATTGCACAGTTTGGGATGGCCGATTTGTGGCCATGCTGGTACCAGCAGTGTCATCTGCAGGTTTGCTGGTCTCTCACCTACGTGTGGCTGCTCATTTTCTCTGTAAGAATAGCCCAAGGTGGGGGTCCTAGTATCAGACATAACCAGGTTTGAATTCTGCCTTTGCTTTTGACTCATCAGATAATCTTGGGCCAATTGTTTAACTCAGAGTTAAGGCATAGGTATTGAATCAAATTTGATTCTATACCCAATTGAATCAAATCATCATTTGATTCAATACCCAATAAGTGCTCAGTAAGTAGTTATTGCTTATGAAGTGCCAGGCCCAATTCTAAGCATGAAATTGGCCAGCATAAACTTATTTAAGAAACAAAATGGGCTAATTGATAATGCTATTGTAAAATTAAGGAAAGTGAAGAGGAAAAAATTCCAGTGACTGGTGCAAAATCACGCAAATAGCAGTGAAAGGGCAGAGGCTTATTTGAGTTCAACTTTTGTCTTTAGCTCCCTCCTTACCCTTGAGGGGGAGCTTGGATCCTACTTTGCTGGGTTTTGCCCTGGTATAGGTCCTTGCACACACGTAGATATGAAGGAGTGCTTGGTGAATGCAATTGAAATGTAAAGATGCTACAAGAAATGCATTTCAGGTGCGGCTGAGAGTGAGGCATTAGCGTGCAGAAGGTGGACAGAGAGCCTTTAAGAAGCCTTAAGGAGAGAGCCCTGTCTCCAGGCATGGTGGGTGGGGCCTCCAGGACCAATCCCTGGGAGATAAATACTGACTTCAGGCTGAATAATTAGCATTAAATGCGCAAGAGCCAGGAAGTTTCCGTACACTGTATCCAGCAATAAAGAAAAATCCAGACTGCACTGGCTGCTTCGATTAGAAGTGATGTAACAAGGCTGCTTTGGCCTAGTTTTCTCAAAGCAGGCGGGTCCCCTGGCTCTTCCCACACCCTTTTCTGAATTGTCAAGTGACAGTTACCGCCATCTAGTGATCTAAACGGCACTACACAGGCTTGGGTGAAAAAGATTGGTTCTGGACTGAGAGATGGTTCTACCCCGCCCCTTCTACACCCTGAGATAAGAGCCTCTAATGGTGATAGGGAGTTTATTCTGTTCAGAGTAGTATGCTCAGATCTTTCTCTTCATTAGATCTCAACAATCGGTAGTCAGGCGTCATTAAATCCATTTTATAGGTGATGCAGCATGTCCCTAAGGTGGAGGGGTCTTGTTCCATTGTCACTACTGATAGATCTAGGACTGGGATCTAGGTCTGCACAAAACTGATTTCTTGCCCTTAAGAGATATGAGGAGGCTATGAGGCCCTTTAAGTCTCAGCGGAAGATGATTTATCTTGGAGGTCTTGGATATATCTCTGTACAGGGACGAGCCCCTTTTAGCTCAATGATTCTTGATATTTTTCTCTGGGTGAGATATCTGGGCTCTTAATGCTTCTGTGGGAGCTCGCAGGAAGATGCATACTGCCTCCCCTCCTGTAGACCCTACTACAGGGTACTTAACGAAAGCTTCAAGGCTCGGAACGAAATGGCCGAGCTGACATCACGCAGTGGCGGACTCTAGCTGAAGCCATCTTTCCAGCTTGTCCTTCTGTGGCCACACACTCAGGTGTAATAGATGGTGCCTGGAGGCTGCACTATTTTAGGTACAAATGTTTTGGGCTAAGAGTGAAAATCATGTTCTTAATGTTTTACAAGTCACACCACAAAGGATGCAAGTGAAGTCAGGAGCTCCTGGATATTTATGTTTGTTTTAGCATCCGTAATATCAATAATTCTCCAAACTGCCCATGAAATTTTACGCAGAACTTAAATTTGTAGAAAAGAGAAAAGCAATAAAAAGCCGGGAGACAGGCATTTACCGTGCTCTTCAGGCAGGCCCGGTGCCTGGAAGCAAAGGAAGACACAGCAATCCTGATCTTTCTAATACCCAGGACTGATGTACAGATCAAGTGGAGGGAATGGGAGAAGGAGTACAAAAATGACTTGTTAAAATAAAATGCTATATTTAGAAATTGTTTATTTTCATTTTACTTAAGGTAAAACGTATATAAAACAGAAATGGATGACTCAACTATTCAGTGCCATTTGGACAGCTACAATCAGCTGTGAAACCATTACCCAAAACAAGATAGAAGACATTCACATCATTCCATAAATCTCTAGGGGGCTCATTTCTAGTCAACTTTCCCAGCCCCTAGGCAACAGCTGTTCTGATTTCTATCACTTTAGTGATTTTGTGTCTGTTCTAGAACTTTACATGAATGATATCACAGAGCAGGTACTCTTATATGCTTGGATTCTTTTGCTTGCCATTTGAAATTCATCAGAGTTGTTTTTTCCTGAATAGTACTCCATTGTATAGACACACCATTGTTTGTTTATCTATTCTTCTGTTGAAAAATGTGTGAGTTTTTCCTAGTATTTGGCTGTTATGATTAAGGTGGCAATGAGCATTCTAGTATACATTTTAAGTGCACATATGAACACATTTCTGTTGAAATGGGAGTGAAATGTTGGAACATATGATAGATTCGTATATGTTTAACTTCAGTAGAATCTGCCAAACAGATGTCCCAATGGTTGCACCATTTTACATTCTTAGAAGCAATGTACAAGAGTCCTGTTTGGTCTTTAGAATCCACATTTTGTATTGTCAGCCTTTTTGCTCATAGCCATTCTGGTGGGCATGAAATGGTATCTCACTGTAGTTAGAATTTGCATTTGGTGTTGAGAACCTTTTCATGGTTTTTAACCATATGAGTACCTTCCTTAGTGAAGTACCTTTCAAGTTGTTTGCCCATTTTTAATAAAAAGTTGGCTTATCATTTTATTGTTGATTTGTAGAGATTCTTTATATATTCTGTACAAGTCATTTGTCAGATATATATGTTACAATGATAGTTTTATTCATTTTCTTAGTGCTTTTTATAAGCAGGGATTTAGTCTAATCGATCTATTATTTTTATGTATGTTTAGTGTCTTTTATACCATAAGAAATTTTTACAGCTGAGATTGCAAATATTTGCTCTTGTGTTTTATTCTCACTGTATGGCTTTTACTTTTATGCTTAGGTAGGTCGGTGATTTGTCTTCAATTGTTTATGCATATGGATTAATGATGAGGTTCGAGTCAAGAATCATCTATTTCCATACAGATAAACAGTCATTCTGGCACTGTTTGTTAGAAACATTTTTTCTTTGGCCACTGAGTTGACATAAGACCTCGCAAAGTTATTTATTTATCTTGTGATACTGAGGACTGAACCCAGTAATTTATTAATACTAGGCAAATATTTTGCTGCTGAGCTACATGTACAATTCTTTTTATTTTTTATTTTAGGTCTTGCTAGGTTGCCCAGGTTGGCCTTGAATTTGTGATGTTCTGCCTCAGTCTTCTGAATAGCTGGATTACAGTATTGCACACACTATATCAAGCCAACTCAGAAAATCCCCATCTCTTAGTGCATGAGGTTAAGATATAGTTTATCAATATTTTCGAAACCTTCCCTGGGATTTTGATAAGAATTATGTCAAATCTATAAATCGTGTTGGGAAGAACTAACATCTTCACGAGGCTGAATTTGGCAATCCCTGAACATGGCATATTTGTTCATTTATATGGTCTTCTTTGTTTTTTTTTGTCAACATTTTGTATTTTTTAGCATACAGATCTTTCATATGTATCTCACTTTTTGGAGGGGCATTGTGAATTGGATTGTTTTCAAATTTTGTTTTCCACATGAATATTGCTAATAAAAAGCAATATGATTGCTTTTGTGCATTGACTTTGTGTCCTGAAACCTTGCTAAATTTTGAAAGCTTTTGTAAATTCTTTTGTGGTTACTACACAGACAATCATATAATCTGGAGATAGAATCTATATACTTTTTAATATTTTCCCTTCTTTGTTGTAACTGGCTAGGACTTTCTGTACAGTGTTGAGAAGGAGTGAGTGTCCCTGGTTTGTTACTGATTTCATGGGGAAAGGGTGCATCTTTCATCCTTAACTACCTTGTTAGCTGCAGAGTAATAGAAGCCCTTTATCTGGTTGAAAAGTTCCCTTCTATTTCTGGATTATTGTAAGTTTTAACATGAATGTGTGTTAATTTTGTCAAATGTCTTTTTGGACTAATTGACATAATTATCTTTTTTTCCTCTTGAAGGATTTAATATGTGGATTGTATTGATTTGTAATTATTAAACCACTCACATACATACTATAATATATATATATATATATATATATATATATATATATATATATATATATAACACATATATTGGGTATATATATTTATAGCCAAGAATTTTGTTGCTATAATTTTGTCAAAAAAATTTGTTTATATATTCTTGAAGGAGGTTAGTCTGTAGTTTTCTATTTGTTATTAGGGGAGTTTCTTTGGTATTAGGGTAATACTGGCTTCACAAAATGAGTGAGATGTGTTTCTTTCACTTTTAACTTTCTGAGAGAAATTGCATAGAATTAGTGTTATTTCTTCTTTAATTATTTTGTAAGATTTTCCAGTGAAACCACAAGGTCCAGAAACATTTTTGGAAAATTTTAAACTGCAGATTCCATATTCATGTTAAATCAATAATATCTAATAAAGGACTATTTAGGTTATCTACTTCATGTTGAGTGAATTTTGGTTTATTGTGAATTTACACATATTGATTGATTTCCTCTAGGTTTTTGAACTTATATGTATTGTCATGTTAGTAGCATTTCCTTATTTCCCTAAATAGCCACATAATATGTTGTGATGCTCTTTTTCATTCTTAATACTAAGAATTCTTCTGTTCTTCTCTGTCAGTATTGCCTGACAAATTTGTTTTTCCCAGTCATTTTGAATGAGAAAAATGTTGGATTTGATTAATTTTTATTCTTTTTCTATTTCCTTGATTTTTGCGTCTCCCTAATTGTTTCCTCTTAGTTGCTTTGGCCATTGATAAGAATTATGTCTCTTTCTGGATTCTTGTGGCCAAAGCTCACACTACTGATCTGAGAACTTTTTTACTGATGTAAGCATTTGACCCCCTAAGTTTCCCTCTAAACACTGCTTAGATGCATCCCAAATATTTTATTATGTTCTATTCTCATTTTAATTCAATTAAAATATTTTCAAATTTTTCTTGAGACTTCTTTTTTGACTCATAAATTATCTAGAGGTGTGCTTCATATGCCACTGTGTGGAGATTTCCCTTTTGCCTTTCACTTATTGACTTCCAGTTTAATTCTATTGTAGTTTGAGAACTTGTTTGTATGGCTTCAATTATTGTAAATTAGTTCAAGTTTGTTTTATCAACCAGGATCACGGTCCATTTTGGTGAGCATGTAATGTGTGCTTGAAAAGAATGTTTATTTTGCTTTTATTTGGGGAGGCTGTTCTATAGATGTTAATAAGATGTAATTTGTTGATGATGATACTCAGTTTATCTGTATGTAAGATCAGACGTTCCCTTTCTGCTCATGGAGTCAGAACCATAAACTTCCCCTAGTGCTCTCTCTCTCTGTTTCGGCTAATCCACATTAGGGTTTTAGGCTTTGTTGTGTTCAGGTCTATGGATAACATAAGAGGAAAAGGTTACTTCATAACTGGGCCAGTACTACTTGCATTCTGGACTCAGTCTTCCACCTATTTACTTTATGGATTTTTAAGAAAGTTCCACATATTCTGTCCATGTTTTAAGTTGGTTTTTCTTTGAGGAACTACATTCTCCAAATTCAGTCTATGAGAATATGTACAGGGTGGATGTTAGCCCAAGTTCCATGTTCCTTGATCAGGCCAGTTAATATATTCTAGCCCAATGCTGGTTGAAGAACAGGCGTGTGACTTGTGCTATATTGCCTTGCACTAGGGATATTGAACTGGTAGGGTGGAATCTCAGTTGCTTGGGAAGTATTTATCCAAAAGTAAAAGGCACACTAAGGAAAATAAACTAGAGAAGGAGATTCACAAATTTCTAATGAACTTAAGCACCTAGATCCATCTATTCCTGAAGCTAGTAGGTATTTTTCATATTCTGGATTTTTAGGTACCTGAGCAAAACAAAGCAAAGCAAAACAAAACCACCACAAAACCACCTTCCCTGCCTTAGCTAGTATCAGTTGATGGTCCTTTTAATTGATATTAGAGGAGTTCTAATAAATAGCAATACATTTTAAGTTCTCTTTCAATCTCCTTATGTTCCTCAGCCAGGATTCTGTGGACCCACCGGCCCCTTAATCCCGGGGTAGCATCCCCTACCTTGAGAGAGCAAATGGATGATTTTATGGTTTTTCTAGCAGAAATGGCTGTCCTGAGAGAATCTCAGCATGAAAACTGGGCAGAGAATCTGGGTCTCAGCATGATCCCAGAGTGTGTGTTTGCAAGTCTGCGTCTGTTGGCAAGATTAATGTGAAAGGCAGGCTATATGCCAGGGGTTATTTTTAATAATCAGCAGTCCAGCCCACATTTGAAATGCGCTTCAGCTTCCTATGATGAAAGAGAAAAGGCCTCATCCCATGGATTCTACTTATCTGGGAATTTGGAGACGTTATATTGTATTTGCTCCTGGGATTTAGTATTCAAGAAAGAAAAAAATATGAATAGGCTAGGAAAAAAATCCCAGGCTTTATAGAAATGAGAAAGTAAGATTATCTGTTTTTCTGTAGTATTTTGCTAATTTTGCTAAAATTCATTAGGATCCAGAAGTATGGAGTTGATAACATTTTGGCCATGCTGATGAGCCGTGTGCCTAGCACGAATACCAGAAATCGTGGAATCATGAAGACAGTGAGGTTGCAGCCTAAAACAGGTCTGAGAGAGAGGAGGACCCGTGAGGGGAAAAGGACTCTACCCGAATCAGAAGGAGAGTTAGCAGTGCATAGGAACTATCCTGTGCCGTAGATTCTTCCACCCATGTCCTAAAGTCTTCCCTTTGTAGCCCACGGCAGACAGACCTCGTTTATAATAACACACACATGCCAGAAGTGTGCCTTTTGGGGATGCCCAGGTGGGGATGCTCCCACTTAGCTTGGCCATCTCTGCCTGCTTGTCCTGCATCCATCTGGCAGTCTCCATGGGGAGGGTTCTTTTTTGGAATAGTTGAGTTTTAGAAAAAGTCTGAGATGTGAAGGATGCAACCAAAAGCACATCACTTTCTTGTCAATGGAAACAAGTAAGTGACATGGGTTTCTTTGGGGTGGAAGTCTTTCAGTCAGCCTGACTTTATTGCTGCGAAGGGATTTATTGAGCAGCTCTTCTATGTCCTGCTTTGTATTGGAAAAACCTTAGGAGTCCAGTTTGTTCCTGGTACTCCCTCAGAAGCTCACAACCCCATGAGAAAGGCAGATATGCAAGCAGTTGTTACACAGGGTCATTAGGGCTGAGGCACTGCTATATCCCAGGCAGGACAGATCAAAGAAGGGAGCTGTCAGCTCTGCTGGGGTAGGGGTTAGTTAGAGAAGACTTCATAGAAAGAATACAATTCCAGAGTTAGGTCTTGAGGGGTATACCAAGTTCTCTAGGTAGGTCAGGCACCAAAAGAACTCCAGGCAAGGAGACTGCTTTTTCAGCGTTTTTCTCTTGTGACATTTATCTTATTCTGAACTTTGTGATAATGCTGTCAGTCTGCCTGGTCTCCTGCAGCCCATTTACTGCTGTACTGAACGTCTCGGCTTGCTTATCTGTAAAAGACAGTGTAATCACAATACTCCCTTATTAGAGCTGTCTTGAGGATAGAACTGTTTCATATGCATGACTATGTACAGAGTATATAGACAGAGACCTATCCAAGTTCACACTCAGTAAATATTTAAAAATATAGTACTTTATATAAAATAGGTGCTTGAAAGCATTTTCTTCATTCAAGTGCTTCTCAACTCTGCAGACCCCCTCACCTAAAATAAAAACTTAATTCTCTCAATTTGAAGCCTCATGGTCATTCTCAAAGATCACCTGTCTTATTCCTTCTTTCGTTGCTTCAACTGAATACCAAAAAGCGGCTAATTACAAATAATAAAGGTGTTATAGCCAGGCATGCTGGTGCACACTGGTGTTGTCTGCATCCTGGGAAGGTGAAGCAGAAGAATTAAAAGATTGGGAGCCCCCAGGCAACTTAGCACCTGACTGAGACCTTATCTCAAAATAAAAATTAAAAAGAGCTGGAAATATAGCTCAGGGTAAAGGCCCTGCATTCAATTCCTAGGGCTAGAAAAAACGTTTTTTCATTCAGCTCATGGGTCTGGAGGCTGAGGGCCTAAGGTAAAGAATTTACATTGGATGCCGGTCTTCCTGCTGGTGGGGCCAACACTGCGGATCCCAAAGTGGTGTAGGATGTCACAAAGCAAGACAGCGAGCTTGTTAACCTCAGTCTTTCTTCCTCTTATTCTAAACCCAATAATGTGACCACAAGGACTCTAGCCTCATGACCTCACCCAATCTCCATCTCCCAATGACCTCTACCTCCAAATCTCTTAATTTGTATTTTTTAAGAGAAAAAATAATGATACAAAATTTCAAAGCTAGTAGGAAATTAATAATCATTATTTTATATATTATTATCTTCAAAGTAGTTGCTCAGATTATAAAACATAGGCATGATCAGACTTCCATGTATAAACATTGTATTGTCTAGTCTGAGAAATTTGTGTTTTTGTGGATTAAATTTCAGTGTAAGTTTTGGAGGGACCAAACACCCAGACCATGGCAGTATGTACCTCTTGAATTAGCAAATTATCTGATCTACACTGGTATCACATCACATAGTGATTAGCTGAGATTGGAGTAACACGTATTACTAAATGTTGGAGAGACACAAAAGAAGATGACTCAGGACCAGTCCTAAGACTTAGAGGCTGGCTGGGAAAACACAGTGTGTGCTTAGACCCCATGATAAAGAGCCACTATCAGCCACCTCACTCTCTGGCTTGTAGTTCCTTTGACATAGAAAGCATCATCACTGAGAGGGTAGGGAGGGGAGCTATCTGGTTGGGTGCAGAGATCCCAGAGAATCTCGGATATCCCCCAGCAAGTACTCCAAACAAAGACGTGAAGTAAGGAAAGGTGGCGGCCTACAGAACTGTACATAAGGCGTTATGCAGAGCAAATGTAAGGTCTCTCTTTTGTTCTTATCTTCCATTAATTCTTTGAGACGCAGGTGGTAGGTTCTCAAGCATCACAGAAAGTCCCGTGTGCTGCTGAGGACAGTCCAGAAACAACAGCATACCTACTAGGGACATAGAAGAATGGAGGTGACAGAGGCCCCAAGGAGGCCTTAGATTGAAGTGCTGCGTCAGAGAATGCTACCCTGAAGACAGGAGGAAATGAGACCTGGCCGTGGGGGCTCTCCCGGAGGGCCCTTCTACAGACTGGAATTTTGGCAGCGATTGTCATTCCAGTTTATGTCTGTCATCTTTCGGACTCAACGTTTTTCGTGTTGCTTCCTGCTTATTAAATTATATTTCTGACCATTTTGTGAGAGGGATAGTTGGTGGGCAGACCTAGCTCATGTTTCACGTAGTCCCAGGAAGAGCAGGTGGAGTGTGTATGGATAGTAAGCTGAACCACAGAAAGCGACATTAGCCCGTGAGAAAGATCACCGGGTGCGCTCCTGGGAAAGGGCACTGACAAAGAATTTGCACACAGACTGCTGTCCGGAAGACATTGGAAATTCCCTAATTTGAAAATAAATGTATTTTTAAAGTGGCATAGAATTCAAAGCGGGGGACAGGAGTAAGATTCTAGGAAGAGATGGTTTTCAGCTGGCCCTTGAAACATGGCTGGACTTGGGCAGGAGAGGAGATAGTAGTCCAAGATGGGTGTGATGGTTACTTTTACATGACAACTTGATTAGACCACTTCGTGACCAAATACTTGGTCAAATGTTTTGAGATGTATCTGTGAAGGTGTTCTGGGTGAGGCCAACATTTGAATTAGCAGCCTGGGTCACTCAGATTGCCCTCCATAATATAGGTGGCCTTTATTCAATCAGTGGACCGTCTTAAGTAGAACCAAGAAAAACATCTTCCCACAAATGAGTGGGAACCTCTACCCTGACTGATTCGAGCTCTGACACAGTTTTTTTTTTTTTTCTTTCTTCTTCCAAATTTTGAACTTCAGCTGAAGCATCAGTTCTTTTTGGGTCTCACTCAGTCTGCCAGCTTTCAGATTGGAAATTTCTGTAGCAATTCTCCTGTTTCTAAGGCCTTCAGACTTTGACTGGAATTACACGTCAACTGTGCTGGGTCTCCAGCTTGCCAATTGTGGATCTTGGAATTTCTCAGCTTCCGTAATAGTGTGAGCCAATTCCTTATTCTCTCTCTTTCCACATACACACACACAGCCTAAATCCATTGGTTTGATTTCTCTGTAGAACTTTGCATAATGACAGCAGACTTAACTTTTGAAGTAAAGTTATAGTAAGCAGTGTGCTTGGCACTTTTTGCACAATCTCATTTAATCCTTAGGGTTAAACTGTAGAAAGTATATCTGAATACAGCCTGTGGGTCAACACTGTATTGATATTTAAATAACAAATATTTTTGAGCACCTACTATGGCCTAAAGTGATGACATTCATTTAATTAATGAATACTTATTGAATATCAATTGAATGCTTGGACTGCATCAATGAACAAAAAAATGATGTAAATGTTTTCAAGTTTACATTTTAGTGGGAAGCATACAGAACAATAAACTATATATATATATATATATATATATATATATATATGTATGGCGTAAGTATGCTGAAGAGGTTGGGTAGCAGTTTTAAGTAGGTTAGTCAGTGAGGTCTCATTATGAAGTTAAAATCTGAGCAAAGAATTAAGAAGCAGTGAAAAAGTGAGCAGACCTGGTGGAGGGATTAGCAAGTGCAGAGACGCTGGGGTGAGAACATGTCTGGTGCGCTTGAGGAAGGGGGAGAAAGCTGTACTTACAGGCGTGAATAAAAGGAGGGGAGGAGATGGCGAAGTCAAGAATAAAAGAAGAGAGATGAGAGTACATAGGGCTTGTACCTCATTGTAAAGGTTGTGCTTTAATTCCTAGGGAGGTGTCCTAGCCGTGCTCCCCCACCCTGAGGAATGACCTGTACTACTTTATACTTTAACAGGTCACTGGCTGCTGTGTTTTCATGGCTCAGGTGCGAGATGGCAGTGTTTGGACTGGGTCAAGGGCAATGGAGGTGTTAGGTAGAAGGAACATACTCAGGGTGGCAAGGAGAAGCCAGGGCAGCTGAAGCAGAAAGCCAGGGAGATCCTGGCATAGGATGAGGCTGGAGGAGACTTGAAAATACTGCCTGGGCAGGACCTGGGGACCTCCAGTTGGTCCTTTGGCTGCTGGAGTATGGGGCACTCTGGGGGCAGGGCCAGGGTGGCAGGGCCACTGCAGTGGGTGTGCTCAAAATGGGAAAGTATTCAAGTTATTAGTGAAGTATTAGCGACTCTCGTTGTCCACATAGGTGGGTACCAGCTGACCCCAGTGCCCATGGTGGAGTTTCCCAGCTGCGTGCACTCAGAGGGCACTAAGAGAGCTTTGCCCATATCTGACAGAATTAAGGAGCCACTGCTCACTGTGTGAGAAGGGAGGGCGACAGGACCATGGCTGGTTTTATAGAACAGACTAAGCCAAGGAGAGCAAGGTGCTGGCTTTAGCCACAAAATTTAAGTGGGAACCAAGAAGTAGTACAGAAGATAAATAATATTTTCATGCACTATTTTAGAAATTTAAAATTAATATAAAAAGCTATGGTGAACAAACTACCAACATTTCCCATAAAGATGATGTCTGACTCCGCTCTTGCATGTCTTGGCTTCGCTTGTCTCAACATGATCCTCACCTTGCTGGATGCCGTCTTTATGTAACATTTTTTTTCTTTTTTTTTGAGACAGCATCTCACTATGTAGCTTAGGCTGACTTTGAACTCACTATGTAGCCCAGGCTTGTGGTGATGTTCCTGCCTCAGCCTCCCGAGGGCTGGAATTACAGATATGCACTGCCATGGCTGGTTTGTCAATGTTTGGTAAAAATTGATTTATTGTGGACCTCTTGTTTGCAACAGATTTGATTTTTGAAAATATTGTATGAAAATCCAACTTACCTTGCTGAGTGTTTTGGACATCCCTGTACACGGTGGCTCTCATCCTAATTTTGAAGTAATAACCAGGTTTGTGGAGCATGGAGGCCCAGGCGGGCTGGTGCAGATGGGGGCAGGTGGAGGGATGAGGGGTGCATGTGAGATGGAGCCAGATTACCTGGTTCAGGGGGAAGGGGATGTGCAGAGGCCTGCTGCTCCCCCACCCCCCAGTTCTGAGGAGGGGGCACAAGGGGGATCTGTCAGCAGCCCATCTGTGCCATGTGCCTAGAGAACAGGCTTATAAGCCAAACACCTATGCTCCTCAGTGAGGCTACGGGGAACCATTTTCCCAGTAGGGATGGGAAGCACCGCAGAATCTCATTTGGCTGTCCTTTGTGGGGGCTGATGCAAGATGGTCTCCAGGAGCCAGTGGACCTTGCTTTGCTTATATTTGGTGCCCACTCAGTGGGCACCTCAGTGACACCCTGGGTGAGGTCTGTCCAGTGTGTGAGGTCTGTGCGGAGCCCGCCACCATCGGCAGGGCCAGTGCACTCCTGTCCATCTGTCCCTTAGCTGGGGGTCTTCAATGTGCCCAGTAGCGTTGACATTGCTGGACTTCGCAGACCTGAAGGACACTCTGGTCAGTGAGGGTGCTGGGGTGATGAGCGCACCTGGGATCCCCATGGGGAAGGCAGCACTGGGAAGAAATGAACAGCCACCCCTAGCTGGCTGTATTGATTTTTCCAGCCTGGAGGTCATTCTTCCCACCAGCCTGGACTTCCACTTGTCCACATCATCCCATGGTGCCCTCATCCTTTGAGTAGCCTTTGTACCGCTGTGCTGAGCCTGGGAATGAAGTCAACCTGGAGCACAAAGTTGAGCAGTTATGAGAGCTTCTAGAAACAGCCAGGCCTGAAACCAGTACTTACCAGTTATGAATCATGAAATTATCTTTTGTCTTAAATCAAAATTTGAAATTTTTTTTGTCACTTGCAATAGTAAGAAGAGGCTATGTTTAGTGGCCTAGTACAAGAGCTTACCTATCTATGATGAACCCATCTGAGAGAGGGGGTGTCACTAGTCAGCCTGTCTACTCAAAGTGTGGTCTTTGGGACATGAATGTTAGCATTTCTTAAGAACTTGTTAGAGATACAGAATCTCAGGACTTTTCCCACAGTTGCAGAATCAAAATACTTAATACATTGTTTTTTGTCTTTTTGAAACAGTATGCAGTTCAGGCTAGACTTGAGTTCACTTTGTAGCCCAGGCTGATCTTGAACTTGCAATGATCCTCCTGCCTCAGCCTCCCGAGTTCTGGGATTGCACACACGTGCCACCACACCTGGCTAATACTTAATACATTTTAACAAGAGCCCCAGGTGATGAATATGCACATCAAAACCTGAGAAGTGCTATGATTTGGGGACAGTTTGAATATCCCCCGAACATGCATGTGCTGGGAGCTGGGTCCTCAGCATGACGATGTTGAGGTGGTGGAATCTTTAAGAGGTAGGGCCTGGTGGAATGTGGTTAGGAAATTGAGGCCATTGGCCTGAAAGGGACTAATGTAGTTCTCTTAGGATCCTGCTTAGTTCCTGCGGAAGCAGGCTGTTATAACCAAAACAAGTTCAGCCCTTGAGTCTGCCTGGCTTCTGTCTCGCCATGTTGATTGCTCTTGTGTGTTTCGGCCACTGTGACCTCATCTGTTGTGAGGCGCTCACCAGAGGCCGAGCCACTAGAGCTGCCTATCTTGGACTTTTAGCCTCCAAAGGTGCAAGATAAACAAAGCACTTTTGTTTACAAAGTACTCAGACTCGTCCATTTTGTTACAGCAATAACAAGTGGAAGAATATAGGAAGAATTGATGTCAAGGACCAGGACAAGTCTGTCTAGTTTCCTGGTTCTTTCCCTATGATTGGGTACAGTTTAGTAGTTAACTGGAGCTTTGGATCAGGGGTCAAATCATGCCTTTAGACACTTACTAGTTCAAGAAAGATGAATGTGTTTATTTTTGGATATCTCTGAGCCTCAGCTTTCTCTTCTGGAGAATGGGGTAAGGACAATACCTAACTGTCAGGACTTTTGAAAAGATTCAGGGCACTGTATTTTACTCATGAAAATTTCTTGGCACACTGTGGGGAATAAAGGAAGAACTCAAAATGTGCCAGCTATGATTATTTCTACAACTGTGCAGTGGGGTTGCTTTACGCTCAACCCACCTAATAACTTTTGATAATCAAAGGACATGACAGATGGGAAAACATTTTTGGAATGTGTAAATTGATTAAAGAAGGAGTGATTTTTCTAAATCTTAAAGTCATTCACAAAGGTTGTTTCAGCTGTATGTGGTTTATAGTTGGTTGGCTTTGAACAAGGATAGAAACCAGGTAAAGAGGAGAGGAGAGGTTACTAGGAGAGTACAGGTATCTGAGCTGAGGGCTAAAGGAGCAAAAGGACCCCAGTATCCTGGGGAGAGAGTGAGTCACAGCTCTTGGGAAGTGAGTTCTGGTTGAAGACAGAGCCCAGAGAGCTCTGGGTGGTGGGAAAGGACCTTGGACTTCAACGGGGATGAAACTAATCCCAGTGATATCCAAGCAACACTTTCCTCTTTGCAGCCCAGGGACCTGTGGGAGTATCAATTTGTTTCTCTCTAAAGAAATGGCTTCACATATTGCAGAAACTTTAGAAGAGTCCCATCTGGACCTTGAAGACTTGACATAGCCCAACCTTAGTGGGGAACACAAAGTGTATTTACCCAGAAGCCAGAGAAGGCCATGAAGGAGGAGACACCTGCTTCTGTGGGGTGGCTCAGCCTCTGCAGAGAAACATCACCCAGCAGGAGGCGTGGTACCCAGTCCTGGCCTGCTGTGGTTGACTCTATATGCAGTTGTGAGCTGAGTCTTGGCCCAACTGAGACAATGAGAGCGGGGAGTAGGATAGGAAAGGATCCTGGAGGGTGCTACTAAGGCCCCAGAGTGAAATTTGCCCTGCAGTATTGGAGAAGGCACATGGATCTTCAGTGGCCCGGTGTCTTATTACTCTCTAGAGATCCACTCCAGGGGAAATACTGAGCCTGGCTTTTGAGATTTGTAGGCGTGGGGAAGTGGGAAGGGACAAAAGCATATTAAGTGCCGTTAATGCTCCAATGAACCTCTGAGATACTTGTGGATGCAGGGAATCCTCCACCGTAGCTGTAGGCACAGGCAGGCGTTGCAATGGGATGAAGAGAGTGGACCAGAAGTCAGGCAAAACTAGGCTCAGGTCACTTTCCTGCTGTTTAGTTACTTATTTTCTAGATCCTGGGTCAACCTCTTCACCTTCTTATGATTTTTATGCTTTCATTTCAATGTCAACAGTAGGAATAAATATATTCTTATAGGAATGGTAGTAATACAACTAAAGCACAAAGTATAGCATGCTGGGCAGAGTAAGACGCTGGTAAATACCGTCAATTACCATAATCTACTGGAATAGCAAGATTGGAATGCAAGTTAAATACAAGATTAGAACGTGGAACATTTAGGACATTCAGGTTTTTCTGAGGAGAGACATTTCAGTTGAGCAGGGGGCAGCACTATGATTTTGTGGGAATGGAGGCGTCACCATAGTTGGAACAGTGGCAAATGCAGCCACCAAGGCAGGGCTGAGGATGGCTCATGGTGAGGGTGATTGGAGATTGCCTATGTGTAGCTCCTGCCTGCCTGGGCCAGGATCTCACATTCCAGCCATGCCTGTCTGACTACCCATCACTGGATCTGACCACAGTGATATTTCAAGAACGGTGATTACTCTTTCATTTTCTACCTATGTGCAAGTTTCCATTTTGGCCATTTGTCTCCTAGAGCCATACAATAGGGGGATTCTGGGAGCTGTCACTACAGCTCATCCAAATTGACAGTGTAATTATCACAATTCTGATTCATTTTTACCTAAGACAGAAGGAGAGAAGCAAATTTGAGATGGGAAAACCAGTTCTGTTACAGACACGTTTCATTTGACGTTCTTGCTTAAGACGGCCCCCAGTGGTTCCCACATTGTGGCGTTCGTGTTCTATGTGGTTCCTTTCCCTGAAGTGTGGGCTGGATGTAGCGGCTCACTTCTAGCTAATAGAACCCGTCAGAGGTGAGGAAATGTCACTCCTGGGATTTGGTGATGAGAAGACCATGGCTTCTGTCTCGGGTGCTCTTTCTTGTTCTCTTACTCTCTCACTCTGAAGCGAGCCAGCTGCGCTTTTATTAGCTAAATATTGAGAGACCCACTGGCCGCCATTGAGGAGCTCAGACCCTCCGCCGAGGACCTGGAGGGAACTAAGTCCTACTAACAACCACACAATAAGTTTAGAAATCTTCCCTCATCCCACTTCCAGGTGTGATCACAGCTCCAGCCACCATCTTGAAGACAGCCTCCTGATAGGACCTGACCCAGAGGCACACAAGTAAATGGCACTCCAGTTCCTGACTCACAGAAATGTGAGATAATCCATGTTTATTGTTTTAAATTGCTAAGCTTGGGGATTTATATGTTATGCTACAGTGGACTAACTAACAGATATTCAAGTGTGTATTCACTCTTGCTTGAAATTTAAAGGGGCATCAAAGATGGAGGTATATGTCTAGGAACTGTTAGTATTTGATGGCATTTAAAGTCATGGGAGTGGATAAGATTATTAAAGCAGAAACAGTAGCCAGGGAAGAGTGGAGGTCTGAGGAGTGGGCCTTGGGTCAAGATTGGCCAAAGGAGAGATTCAGCAAAGTGAGTGGACACGGCATAACTGAGGAGGGAGGAGGAAAAGCTGTGTCAGTGAAGGTGGGGATGGAGAAGGACCCTTGGGTTTGACCACATGGAATCTGCTGCCACCTGGACCAGAGTGGAGGCCCAGTTGGCCTGGGAAGTGGAGAGTGCAGAGAGGACTGCGTTCCTGATTGTGTGGAAGGGCATGTGCCCAAAGAAATTGGGACTTTTCCATTCGACTCCAGCATAACTGTTCTTTTTTTGTGGCCATTGGCTTTGGGAGACTGGAGACAGGAAAAGAAGACAGAGGTTGAGGCAGAGAGGAGAATGGCATTGGGAACCAGGGCACTGCAGGGGCAAGCTTGATGGCAGAACCAGGAAGCTCAAGTGGAAGGGTTTAAGATCCTATTAGGGTTAATTGGTTAAGATGGTTTCCTATATGGCCTGAGCTAGAAATCTGCCACTAGCCACTCAGTAAATACTATGCACAAGGACTCTGCCAGGCAGTGGTGCTCTGTCAGGGGGCGGGGGGCAACATTATTCCAAAGTGAGAGAATCTGTGGCCTCAGGGAGGCAGATGTTTTGTTAAGCTTCATAGGACCTAGTGAGTAGTCCAGGTATAACACGGCTTCCTCCTTTGAGAGCCCAGGAGGGAGTGGACGAAAATTGGAGGAGGTGGGCTTAGGCACAGAACTCAGAGGCCAAGTGGCTGCCACTAAGCTGGGAAGGTTATTTCAGGTCCCCTCTGCCGCTCCCTCTGACCCCACCTCCTCTCTGTCCTTCTCCGACTCTTCCCTCTCCACCCTCCCCATCCCCCTCCGTCCTGCTCTAGCTTTCTTCCCTGTTTTCCCCTCCTAGGCCTCCCCGCTCCCCTCCCCTCCTGCACTCCCTCCCCTGTTCTCTCCCCTTTTCCTCCTTCTCCCCGCTCCTCCTTCCCTGGACTGTGATGAAAGGCCTCCTCCCTGGCTGATGAATTATGCATGCCTTTCAGCAGTGTGCCTGGCATCCAATTAGGGCCTTGGCCAGGTTGATAACATAGACAGATTAAAATGTAATTCATTGGGGTTGACATTTAAGCCCCAGTGTGAATGGCATGGAAGAGAAGCCGTGCTCTTCAGTGTTTGTGTGTGTTTTTGCGGGGGGCCCTGAGCTACCTGCATTTGCCTCTGTAATGCCAGTGTAGAGTAGTCAGCCTGAAGACTGGGCTTGGTACACAATGGGGCTGGGGCAAGGCCTAAGGCAGGCTCTGAACCAAAGTAGACTGATTTCTTTCAAGTTTTTATTTGGAAATAATTTGAGATTTACACAAGGGAAACAAGGATAGCACAGAGTTCGCATATACCCTTCACTGAGTTTTCTCTAATGCTAACGTTTTATGTAACCACGGTACAATGATCAAAGCTAAGAAATTAACATCAGTACAGTCCCATTAACTAAACTACTGATGTTTTTCGGATTTCACCCAGTTTCCACTAATGTCCTTTTTCTGTTCCAGGATCCCGGCCAGGATCTCACATTCCAAAGCAGGCTTTTGTGATCATGCTTCCCCAGGGACAGCAATTCTCCCTGTGCCCCAGGCCAGTGGTTCTCAAAGTCTAGAGTCCAAGAATTAACACAGATTTTGTTTAAAGGGCACATCCTTCCCTAGACAGTCAGTAAGTCTTGGGTAGAACCCTGACGTCTATATTTTTAACAAGCACTCCAGCCAAGAGAGAGCTGCTGGCACTGACTAGGGCTTCAGGTGAGGTCTTGTGTCTTCATCCTTTGACAAGTCACTTGTCAACTGGTAGATTTAACTCAGGGATTGACATGGCTTTGGGACAGAGAGGGGTCCCCCTCCTATCACTTTCTGCCAGAGCCTGATGGCAGGGTGGGGCCACCATGCCCATCTCTCCTTGTCACCACAGGGCTGGTTAGTAGCTGGCTGGAAAAAAATCTAGGAAAGCCTTATTTGGAGAGGAAATGAGATGACATTTACCTGCCAGTCTTGGATATATCCGTATTACCATTTAACTCACAGAGTGACATTATTTTCTGCAAGGAAACATTATTTTCCCCATTTTATAGATGACATGCAACACGAGTGATATGAAATATGGAGTTGTCAGATTTAGCAAATAAAAAATGTAGGAGGCTCAGTTAAATTAAAACTTCAGAAAATGCAGTACTGGGGAGAAGCTTCTATTTTAAAATATTGTTATTCATTGGAAATTCAACCCTAAGTGGGCCCGCTGTGTTTTCTCTTGCAGTCCTAATTAAGCGGTGGCCTGGGGTGCACAGCTAGTAAGTAGGCCTGGCCGTGGGTCTCACTCTGGTGTCTGTCCTATGGGGCGCCCTGCGCTTGCCTGCCCAACGCCAGCCTCACCTGGGAAGCCACAGAGAACAGGAGGTGGGGCCATGTGTGTTTGTCCTCTGCTGTGTCTCCAGCGCTGTGCCACAATGTGGTAGGAGGTACTTAACAAATATTTGTTGAATCTCTGCCTGACTTAATGGACTTACTACTATTTTTGTTGCAGGGAAGGGTGCGGAGGACAGAGATTAAACAGAGAGGCTGAGCTGGTGATGTGTTGGGTGTTCAACTTATTGACACAAAGTCAAGAGAGGTTAAGAGATCTGAAGCCCTGGCCCAGACCTGGGCACCTCAGCTTTTGTACCCTGAATAAGGGCAAAGAGGCAATTCTTATTGTCATCACTCAGGGCCTCTCCGTTCTCAGCTGTGAAATGGGATTGTGTCTTTTCCAGTTCTAGGCTTCTTTGCTTCTATTTTCCCTCCTTAACCCTACCTTTTTGAATAGTAAAAAAAATACGACCAAATGAGCAGGTTTGCTGCTGGCTACTTGATATTTCTTATATGGTTATTTCTTCTCTCTACTCTTCCTCCTCTCTTCTTTCATGACAGTGTTCTGAGCACCCTTTTGGTGCCTGGTCTTGTGCTACTTTTCTTTGTTCCCTTTTACCTTGTCAGATGAAATCCGAAGCCCAGAGAGACCCGGCACGGCACTGTTCCTTGCAGACAAGGGAGGACGCTGGGAGTGCATTGTGTCTTTTAAAATAGACCTGTTGTCGTCGGAATGTATTTTTAGCTGTGCGAGAGATTGGCATGCTCTCAGTGCCACCATCTGCCAAAGGCAGTTGCTAGGCAACTGACACTGACGAAAGCGAGGGGATGGCTTCACTGAGGATCTGGGGACCCTGGTGGCCCAATCCCTCTCCACCGTCTAGCTACTGCATGATAACAGCCAAGCCCAAGAGAATAAATGTTCCTGTCTTTCTGGGAGAGGCCAGGGAGTTGATTCAAGGCCTGTGAGCTAAGCACAGAGAGGGCTGCAGAGATAACAAGGGATAGTGGGCCACTACTGTTCTCTTGACCGGTAGGTATTTTTTATTCAAAAACTTCAGATGATATTATGGTTTAAGTTTGGGCTTTGGACTTAGTCAGCCCAAATAACACACAACCCTCTCCTGTAGCCATAGAACACCTGGGCAGGAGCTGTTTGAAAGCAGTCAGCTCAGAGGAGGCTTTGTGGATGAAGCACCAGGCAGATGGCCAAGACCCCTAGGCTCTGTCCCATTCCAGTCTTTTGCTGTCTGTGTGGATTGTCCCTACCCTTCCCTGGCTCTCAATTTTGCCACATTCAAAGTTAGGATATTGAACTGGATAAAATACATTTATAGGGATGTGTTAGCATTCCATCCCTGTGACCTAATATCTGAAAAAAAATAAACCTAGAGAATTTATTTTAGCTCAGGTTTCAGAAGTTTAAGTGCTTGGTCACTTAGCCTTGTCTTTTCTGGGCCTGTGCAGAAGCTGAAGGTCTTGGTAGAAGGGTGTGGCAGAGCCCCCTCACCTTATGGCAGCTGTGGGGGGGAGGGGACAGAAAGAGAGAGAGAAAGAGAGACAGATAGAGACAGACAGGGACAGAGACAGAGACAGAGAGACAGAGATGGAGGGCAGAAGGGTCTGGGGACAAGATATAGTCCCTGAGGGTGTGGCCTCCATGACCAACATCCTGTTTCCATTGCCTTCCAACAATGTCATCAAATTACTATGAATCCATCAATGGATTAATCGACAGATGAGCTAGAGCATTTATGATTCAATTATCTTCCAAAAACCCTACCTCTGAACATTATTCTACTGGGGCCCCAGCGTCATTACATGAGTCTTTTGAGAGAAGTTTTAGATCCAAATCATAACAAGGGATAAAAGGCAGAGTAATCACAGAATAGGAAAATGCATGAGCCAGATGTGGAGTTTGATCATCACTTTGCCTCTCACTGTTCACAGTGAACTTCTCAGTGTCTCATTTTCGGTATCTGTAAAGGACAGTACTAACGCTCTCATTGTGCTATCAAAACTAAACAAAGCAACCTCTGGAAGAGATGCACCTTTACATTTGTGCATAGAAAATAGGTATTATTCAAGTTCCATAGCAGAGATCGTAGTACATTGTCCACCACAATCCCTTGTCCTTACTAACAGTTTCGAGTCTGGGTACATCTATAGTTTCTCATGCAGTCAAATTCTCACTAAAGACATGAAAAGAAGCTACAGTGCACCTTCTACCTTACTCAAGTTACAGAGAAATTGTCTCCCTGCATGTTCACTCTGCTTTCCTTCCTGTAAGGCGAGGCATGGATATGTGTGGGACATTCAGGATAACATGTCCAGTAGTCTCAGCACACGATAGGCACTCAAACCACCTTGGAAGGCAGGGTAGGGATCTGTTAGAGATATCTAGTCCAGTCTTCTCATTCTTAGGATGGTGACATGGAACCCAGAGAAGGAAATAGACTTGCTCAAGGCTCGCAAAGGTAACAGAATCCAGATTCCTTGACTTCTCCACAAGGCCAGCACAGTCATCATAGAGGTAGGTGGCGCCACAGGCCTCAGATCTGCTGTCATCCGCCTATGGGCCATTGCTCCATCCTTTGCACTTTTTACTTACTAGACCGGAACTCAAAACCTGATAAGATCGGATTCCCTGCCTCCAGGTGTGGCACATTTTCAACCCTTGGCTGTCAGACACCTTTCTCTTCCCCTGAAATACCCATAAGTTCTTTCTTACCCCTGTGTGTTCTAGCCTGTGGTCTCACAGTTCTTCCTGGTGTCCAATGGCAGCCATTTCTGTTTTACTTTTGGTTTGATTTAATTTAACTTCCAGGTACAAGCTGGTTGTGCTGATGAATGTGAGAAATGGGTCAAAAGTGGTAAATCTGTCATCTTAATTCTTTGTTCTAGTTCAGTAAGAAAGAGGATACGTGGAAGACCCAAGCCTTTCACCAGTTTCTCTTCTACCCCAAGTTTCTGCAGCAGCATGAAGATAAGTAAAGAGTGAGACAGTTCATCCAGCTTCTGGGTTCTTAGTCATCTCCAGCTTGGAGGAAGTCCGGAGAGCAGTTTCTCTCAGAAGCAAGGGGGATACACAGCCTTGACTCAATCCCAGGCAAAGGAAGTTTCCCTTTGCTGTCTTGTTGTAACCCTATCTTTCTACTCTCACATCGACACAGGTGGAGTCTTTGTTCCTTGTCCTAGATTCTCTTTGTATTTCATTTTCTTTGTGAAAATACAAGCAGTTTCCTTTATTCTGTTTGGGACAATTGTATCTGGAATGGAGAGAATAAAGGGAAGAGGAAGGATGTAGCCTAGGCTTCCAAGAGAGAAGGAGAACCCTCCAGGAGGTAGTAGTGAAAGTGAATGAGCCTGGTGGGGTGGGGTAGAGAGGTCTTTACATGGCAGCCCATCTATTTGAAGGGACTCAGTCCTACAAGTCAAGGTTCTTATGGCTGATAGAAGACCTGGGAGGGGTTAATCTGGGACAGGGTTTGGACATGGGTGGGAAGAATCAGGGGTCATCCTGAGTATGTAGGCTAAAAGAAGGGTGACATCCGTGAGGACTGTCATCATTAGAGGGCATGCTATGGAAGAAGCAGTCTCCAGTAGGATGCTGAGAAGAAGCATTGATAGGCTGAGAAGAACAGAACAGAGGACCCAGTGTTCAAGAAGACCATGAAGAAACCAGGCCTTGATGTGAAGGAGCAGGAACATAGCTGGAGAGTGAGGCCCACTCCAGGGGTATAAACATGAGGCTAGAGGAGGGAACAGTTGAAGAAGAACCAATCAAAACAAGGAAAAGGGAGTAGTTAAGCAATACCAAGCCCAGTCTAGTGGCCAGTAAGTCAATGTCAGACTCCGATTGACTGGGAAGGCTGGTGGGACAGTGCACTCTCTATCTTCATTTTTCATGAGTTGTTTGAGAAATGGGATGGGCGTGGATGGAGGGATCCAGTCAGTGAAGCAGAAAGATGGAAGACTGATAGTTTCTTGTGGAGTAGATCATTCTTGGGGACTTCCTCACAAATCCCACAGATCTCCCTTAGGAGGCATGTAAGGAAACAGTGCCAGGGGTTTGGTGGTGCAGGGCCTTTCTTCTTAAGTTGAGCTCGTGTTTCCCCATTCTGCTCCCAGGAAGTCCTGGGATGAGTGTGTTGCCTTTACGAATGTTAGGGGTGGGCTTCACCTGGTAGCAAGGGGGATGGAAGCACTTATGTGTTGAGTCCAAAGCTCTTTGTTTGCAGGAGCTCTGTTCTGAAATAGAACCCCTTATTGCTCTTGGGATGAAATTCCCTATTCCTTCCCACAGTGTTTGAAGTTCTCAGGAACTTGGCTTTGTTGTAAAGTCTTATCCTCATTTCTCCTTACTGCCTCATCACCACCATCACCATCACCATTGCCATCGACATCGCCATCAACAAAGAATGAGAACATTAACTAGCTTTTAAGGAGCACCTATATGTGCTGGGAGCTCTTCTAAACATTAGGCATATAGCAATATATACTCTTTACACCAACTGTATGGGTAGGGGACTATCAGCCTTTCTATTTCATGGAAGAAGATACTGAGACATTAGCTGCCCAGAGTCTCTCAGCCAATGTGTGGCACAAACTTCATGCTCAGCCTCCACCATACCATGCTTACACATGTTCTTCAACCTTATTCAGGGCTGTTGGATTGTGCCCAGCCCATTTTCTTGTTCAACTAATGAACAACTTAGGAGACCTTGCTCACAAGATCTATCTTAAAAGTCCCCACTTTTTGATCTTCCCTAGTGTTATGGTTGATAACATTGTGTCAACTTGGGGAGTCTAGAGGTTTGGCTAAAAGATTCAGGAGGAAGCCAAGGTGCTTACCTTGTATATATCCTGAGTCTGTGGAAGAGGAGGGCATGGAGATTGTGTAACAGCTACACACCCCCTGGGTGGAGGTAACCTGTTTACAATGTGAGGGAGGGAAGGAGACTGCTTCTCAGCCATTCTTCCCTTTTGCTCCAGTTGGTTTTGCTGTGCTCTGCTGCCATGAACGTTTGCCATCTGCCATGTGCCACTCTGCCTCAGAACCAACCAAGTATGGACTGAAACCTCCACAAACTGTAAGCTAAATAAACCTTTCCTTCCTTCATTTTGGGCATTGAGTATCTTGTCTCAGCAATGAAAAAAAAGTAACCAAGATACCTAGTCACCCAGGGAATAACTTTCTCTGGGCTTTCCCAGCACACACTGGTCATGGTGTCTGCAATTCCATCACACTGTTGATTTTCATTCACATGCCTGTGATTTCCCAGAAAGAAAGAGGCCAATCTTTTCTTATTTTTGCATTTTTGAAATAAACATTTAATTGACATAAAGCATTTTCAACTTCAAACCTTTCTTGTCTTCCCCTCCAAGATCTAGTGTACAGTAAGGATGCAGGAAATCTTCATTGAATAGAGATATTTCTTTACCCCTGCTTGGCTCGCTTGCTGACCATCCTGTTCCTCACTGTTTGGTATGTGGGAGAATCCAGACATCTTGTACAGCTGCAACTCAGTGTGGTCCATTTTGGCTGGAATTCAGGGAATAATTACAGACAAATGAGTATTATTATAATCCACATCAATCAACATCCCTCTCCTCAAATGCTCTCCCCAGGAAACAGGGACACAGGGATGATCTCTGTATGATGCTGTCTTGTTTAATCCCAAGTGTCTTTCTGATGAGCAGACCTGAATTCAAATCTCGTCTGTCACTTTTTTCCTCTATGAACTTGGAGAAAAGACTTAAATGCTCTGAGTCTTAATGTTCCCATAGATAATGTGGGGACAATAATACTTTCTGGGAGTGTTGCTGCAATGATTCGATGAGATAGCGGGTTTATAGCCTTAGAAAGAGTTTCTAGGTGATTAATAAATAAAAACTTCCTTTCCATTTTATGCATCAACAAGGCTTTTTTCTCTATAGGGGGTATTTTTTGTAATCATGAAGAATTTGTATCAGTAGCTAAATGCTATGTCCTAATCTTGCTGCATTCCAGGTCATGCAGAACATAGAGCAGCCAGTTTAAGGAAGACTTTCAGGAGCAATTGGGCCTTGCTCTGGGCATGGGAGGAAGAATTATGTTTAACATAGATTTACAGATCTTCTGTGGGGTGCTAAGGTGTCCTGGAGAAGAGTAGAAGAGAATCAGGCATTAGAAGACCTCCAATCATGAAACTCACCTCACTTTGTAACACCATCCTGGGCAGCATTTGTAATTAGTCTGCAGAGGGATTTGCCTGTAAGAGGGAGGCCTGCATGTGGGGCTTGGGAAACATCATGGGTGCTGAAGGCAGGAACTTCCTGCTGTAAGAAGTTTGAAGAGTTTCTTGCTTGAACTCTGGTACATTTAGCAATCTATTTAGAAAGAATGTTTATTAAACTGGAGGCTCAAGTGGCCAGGTGTCTCCTTTTGCATGGATAGAGAAAATAGAGAACTTCTGTACTGTTTTTCAATCCATTTGACTCAATAAGTGTTCTGCTATGCTCTTTGGATGAGACATAGCACTAGGAGTTGGGGGCCTGGGGAAGAACAAGATAAGTTGGCATCTTGTGCTGCTCGTTGCCTTCCAGAGTGACGTGTGGGGAAGGGTGGGTTAGACACATGGGATGCTAGCTGTACCTGGCGTGAGGAAGACTGACATGAGGCCACAATAACAGGGGCTTCTATGGCCATTATGCTTTCCAGATGAGTGGTTTTATCTTAAAAACCAACAGTGCAATACTGTAAAGAGCAGTCAGATAAATCTGGGTTTAATCCCAGGTGTTATCGTAGGCTAATCACTGAATTTATCTGAGCCTCAGTTTTTCCGTATAATGAGAATACCTCACAGGCAGGAGCTGGCAGTGCATGGGCACCTGCAGATACAGGCACTCAGGCTTTCACACATGGGAGTGTCCTGTTTTGGCCCAACTCAGAATCAGTTCCTTTCAGCATAGAAGCTGTGTCCTTGCTTTCTCAGCTTTCATTTAAATGAAGCTCTGTTCCAGAGCTCTGTGACCAAAGCAGTCTTCTTCTCCCAGTTCAGAGCAATGAGTAAATAGTGCTAAAATGACCTTTGTCAGAATTGTGAAGGAAGCAGCTTTCCTCATTGCTTCCATTTCTCTGTACACCTTTCTTTCCTCTCTCCTCTCCCATCTTTCCACTGGCCTCTAGAACATTCATGTGGATGTGAATTCTTTTGGACTGGTAAAGTCATCTTCTCATTCAACTACTTGAAGTTCTACCAGTCACACCCTCCTCCTGGGCATCTGTGTTGTATAGGAGTCACCAAGGTTGGCATTTCAGGCAACAACTGGAAGATGGAAATTTAAGATGTTGCCACCCATGTCTTCCAATAAATCAAAGGATATAAGTTGTACCTGATAGGGACCACACTTTTGTGTCTCCCAAGTTCCCTTCAAGTTTCTCTGGGCCCAGGACTCTGAAAGCTGTGGAAGATGCCTCAGATAACCCTATTCTGTTGTTAATCCCTTCTTGGAAGAATTTGAATAGGCAATGATTTTGCACAACGTTGATCAGGTGCATCAGCCAGCTTTCCGTCACTATAACAAAATAGGGTACTTAAGATAATCAACTTATAGAGACAAAAGGTTTATTTTGGTTCATAGCTTTGGAGATTCCAGTATACAATCAATTAACCTTATTGCCTTTGGCAAGGCAGAACATCATGGTGGGAGAGTGTGGTGGAGCAAAATATAGCACACATGTCATAAGCCAGGAAGCAAAGAGAGAAAGAGGCAGAGGTTAGTGTCCCATGGTCCTCTCAGGAGAATGCCTCAGTGATCTAGGGACCTTCCACTAGGCCACAATCCTCCCATTAGCACCATGCTGGCCTTTGCCCAAGCCATTGACACATGAACCTTTGAGAGTCATTTAAGATCCAAACCTTAGCATCGTGACTGGGAAAATGAGCTAATCTTCTCTGCCATATCCTTCTGTCTCCTCCAGGTCAGTTCTTATAAGGTCAGTTCTGATGGTCAGTAAGCTGTACACAGTGAAGATATCACCCCATTCCCTCCTGTCTGAAGATGAGGGCAGTCACCCCTGGGACTTGACTAACCTGGACAGAGAGCATCGTGAGGAAAATTTCTACTGCTCATTCCATGCTCCACTGATCATGGCCTCCTAAATGTACAGTCACCATTAACGAGTAGAGGTTCACATTTTTCATTCCCTGTCTTTGCTTGCAATGTGATGATGTTTCTGCTTCATTCTAAATGGAACAGAAAGCATGGAAAATCTTCTGTGGCTTTTGGTAGGCAAAGGATCAAAGCCATGCTCAATACCCACAAGCACCGTCAAAAAGGCTCAGATCAAAGGGGAAGGGTTTTATTTGAGTGTGAATTCTCCTGTTCCTTATTACAGCCCTCTGTGCTGAAAGGAATAAGGATGAAGAATTTTGACTGTGGCTGGCTGCCATGTGCTGACAAAGCGGACAATATTACAACAGCTGGACTGTAATGGTCAGCCTCAAAATTAAAATAAAATCCATCGATATTTAAGAGAAAAAGACACAATTCTAGGAGGTGGGATCAGAAAAAAAAACATTTGCAAAAGCTCTTAGGTTGGCCTAAATCCTGCCTGGAACATGGGAGGCGTAAATGTTGCCACGGAAACCACTGGAGGGAAGCTGAGGAGACTGAGGTCTCGGCAGGTGATACTGCTGCTGCTGGACCCAGTGTGCAAGAGAGATAATGACACATTGATGAATGGGAAATCTGGAGACACCACAGCTTAGGCACCGGCACATTTTGTAAGAGAATATCTTCCTCACTGAGGATAGTGAATCTGCTTCCCAAACTGTCTGGTGGGGTAGCTTTGTGTATTTTGTGTCTGTGGAGACTTTGTGTGTGTGTGTGTGTAGATTGCCTTTAATTTTGTAGGAAATTTTTAGTAGTGGACTCACAGAGGATTTGTTTGCTGGCTATATTCCCTTTTTTCTCTGGGACAGGACCCCAACCCGGACATGGGAGGTGTGGGTACCTCCTGACTCAGGCAAAGCCTTTCCTCTGTTCTTGCCTGAGTTTCCCCACTGTACAGGAAGGATACAGGATTGGTTGAATACTTCCCAAGTGTACTTTTTAGACAAGTGTTTAAACCCATGGGCAAGGAACTGGTGTCTTGGTGGCAAAAGAAGTACGTGAAAGTTAAATGTAGGCTGACCGGTGAACTGGCTTCTGGCTGCAGAGTGAGGGCAAGCCTGCCTTTTGATACTCACTTCAAATCAGCCCATCTCACTTGCTTCATGTCCCCTGGATGATCACCAAGGTTATGTCCAGCTCTGGCAAGCAGTTTGTGGTGGGTTGTGGGTGCTCAGCCCTTTCAAGTGGCTACTGCATCACAAATTTCATTTTTCCTGGAAGACAAGTTCCCAGATCCCTGGCAGGCCCTTGCATGGGCTCTATTATGGAATGGCACTTGGTTCATTTTTTCAGAGTGAAAAGCTCCTTGTCCATGTGAGGCAAAGCTATTATTCTTAGAGAGGAAGAATTTCAGCATGCCTCTCCTGTGCCTTTTCTCTCTCAGTCAACGGGAGTGGGTATTAATCTTGTTTAATTCCCTGCAGCTGGCCTTGCTTTGCATCGGTGTTTGGGGAAGGTTCTTTGTCTCCCCCTTGCTCTCCAACTTCGTTTCTTTCTAAGCAAACAGATTTTATTTTGAGTTTTGGATGACTGTCATTACAAGTATTGGGTTAGAAACAACTTTCTCCAAAACTTCTCCTGGGGTGTGGCATTAGAGCAGCAAGTAGGAAAGAAGCCATTTTCCATGACTGGAGAATGAACCTGTGATGGAGGCCAGGCTTCTGTACTGTCAGAGAGGGTTAATAGTCGTGAAGGGGCGTGTGTTCGAGTCTGGAGCTACACTCAGACCGTGCAATCCTGGAGAATCCCTTTACTGTCTCTGGGTCACATTTCTATTTGTGCAAGGAGAGGTTTGGGTTTGATTAATAGTTTGCAATTAGAAAATATTTTGGAAACTTCAATTGTCATCTATTGAAATGCAAAATAAAACATAGGCAATGCTGTTTTAGTAGGTAAAAAATAGACAATATTATATATCCCAGAGCTTCTCAGTCAGCACTGTGAACCTTTTGGGCCAGAAAATTGCAGGAGGCTGCCCTCCAGGATGACCAGCAGCATCCCTGGCCTATACTCAATAGATGGTCCTGGTTGTGAGGATTCTAAATTTGAGACAGGGCCAAATGTTCCCTTTAGTGGTGCCCTAACCTAATCAAATGGGTAAAAGGTGAAATTCTTGAGACTAGATGGAAGGAAGATCCACCCTCTGAGGCCCCCAAGGCTCTTCTGACAAACCAGTGTTTGAGGATACATAGCTTAAAAATAGACAGACCCAGAGCCCTGACATTTCTCTGCTCAAAATTCCCATGTAGAGCCAGCATTCTCTTCCCAGGTTGGGTTTTCATTTGGGGACTCTGGAGGGAATCAAAACAACTTCCGCAGCATTCCTAGCTCCCAGCTAGGAAGGATGTGCAGGAGTTCAGCCCACCTTTGGTAGCCTGTCTGATTTGGACAGCTCCTCCGAGAAGTCTTCCATCCCAGTGGCAATGAGAAAACATGGTCTTGATCCCGATATTTACTCTAAAAGGGACTTGTCCATTCTGTGCCACCAAACTGAGTTTCCCCTTCCTTTCTGGATAGGCTCAGCCACTCTGACTCCTTGGGTTTCTGGTGCTGGGGGGACCCAGGGCAGGTGCTAGAGGTAGAGGATGTCTGTAAAGGTCCCCCTGGCAGGTGCTATACTTAGAGGCGTGGCAGTAAACAGATCTGAGGTATGTAGGGTCCATGCTGTCTTGTCGTAGGAGTGCTCCAAGGCTCTTACCTCAGGACCTCCATTGAAGCTTCCTCCTGGTGCTGCTGCTCCAGATTTGGAGCTTGACTGCTTCCTCGCCTACAAAGTGCAGACACCAAAACATTCTTATGGGGCACCTGGGAAGAACACCTTAGGTGACCTAGTTAGCCCCATACACAGTGGTCTCATAAAGTAGTCAAGAGGGTGGCCATGCCTGTGATGACCTCAGTGTTGGTACCACTGCGCTCCCAATCTTCTAGTGAAACTCCTGTCTCTCCCACAGTGTCTGAGACCTGCCAGATGCCCTGCTCCACGACCTCCCAAGGACACGTTTCTGGAGGACAAAATTTTTCTCTCATAGCTGATGATGAGGCTTTAAAGGACTCTGAGCTCTTCCTCCTGGCCTGTTGGAATGACCTCCGTGTTATGGCATTATTCACTCATCTCCGGATAATGTGTTGAGTCTGTCTGCTGTGCTGTGACATTTCAGGAGTCCTCTTCCTTTTAGATGTCTTTAAGGGCTATTTGCTTGTATTTTACTTCACTTATGTCTTTCCTCACAATAAAAATAATTAATTTATTTTCTTTTTTGGTACTGGAAATCAAACCCAAGGCTTTTGTGCTGAGCTATAGCCCATTTTTATTTTTTATTTTGAGACAGGGTGTTGCTAAGTTGCTAAGTTACTTGGGCTGGGCTCAAACTTGTAATCTTCCTGTTTCAGCCTCACCAAGTTCTGGAATTACAGCCATGGGCCACCAGGCCAATCTCCTTTCTTTCTAATTATAGAAATAGTTCATGGTTCATTTCAAACAATGCAGAAAAAATATAAAAAGGTGAAACTCATTCTAACTCTTAGATTCACTTCCTTTGCAATCTTAGGGCTGCCTTTCTGAGTTTCTTGATGTACTTATGTGTGATTTTAGTGCATGAACTCAAGGAACATTCATATTTGCTTCTAATTTTTTATCAAAATGTATAATGCATAGCATGCATATAGAGAAGTATGCAAATATTCAGTGCATAAATCACTTTGTACAATTTTTCCCTCACGTTGCCACACAGCACATCAATATGTGGAGTATTCTTAGCATCCCAGAAGACCACGTCATTATCCATCTCTCCAGGGCAACTGCTATTCTGACAAATGTAGTCACAGGTTAGCTGGACTTCATTTGAACTTTACATTATGGAACCTGTGCAGTAGGTGTGTTTTTGTGCTTGGCTTTTGTAAGTTTCACATAGTCTGGGAGATTTGTTTATTTCATGACATACAGTGACCCTTCATTTATTTTCTTGTGGCTGTGTAGTGTTACATTGCATGGATTGACCACAACTTATTTATCCTGCTAATACATTTATTTGCTCTACTAATTCTGGGAATTTCGGTTGGGTTTGTTTTTTTCACTATAATGAGTAATGTGGCTGTGAATGACAAATTAGTTTAAATAGCCTGTTGTGCCTACTTATCTGTTAATAAAACGAGCTGAAAGTATTTATCTTATGCTGGATGTTGGTTTTCTCACTATATTTTGAGAACTTGGGATAGTCTCTCTGGGTCCTTCTATCAGCAACACTGAGGGACTTTGGGAGCACACTGTGTATCCAGGCATTTGCCTGGCTCTATCCAATCAAAGGCAAATTTCTTTCAGACTAATTCCATCCATTTCAGTGTTGAATGACAAGAAAAGCCTGGACTCTCTTAGGAAGGGCAAGCAAACCTTCACCTTGCTCCCCTCCAGGGCCTTTAGAGGGGCCCAGGGCCATATATTTCCCTTTTCTAAGAAACATCCCACGCCAGCCCCACATGTTTTAGTTTTTTGGTGAGACTAAGCACAGAGCACACTGTCTGTCCTCTGCTTCCTGCTGACTCTCCTGACCCCAGGCAAAGTGACTTGCTTGCTACCCAGGAGAGCAGGAAGAGAGAGAGGGAACAGCAGGGAGAAGCTCCTTGGCATTAGATGCTTTTCACTTGGACCCCAGGCAGGAAGAACACTTAGCAGTCCCCTGGAGACGCACGCTGGAGACGAATAGAGTGCTAGCTCTTCTGAGAGAGCTGAGCAGACCCAGAGGTGGGAATGGGAATAAAGGGGACAGTTCGGGGGCACAGGACGCTCCTGTGGTCCCCAAGTAACAGAAATTTTATCTCTGTGGACTCATTTCTGGGATAAGTTCTATTTTCTCTAGAAGGATAAAATAAACATTAAAAGCACAAGATTGTTAACGGAATATTACTTTCAAATGTGCACCAGGACCTTGGGCAAAAAATCTTTCTTCACCACAGTACTATCTTATTTAAAATGAGAGTAAATCTTACCTCCCAGGGTTATCATGAGGATTAAATGAGACAATGCATGTCACACTTTAGTCCCAGGCACCTGGCAGACTGTAAGCCTGGCACTCAGCTAGAGGGGGTGAGAAACTTTTACTGTTCATATAGGGGAGACCCTGGCCAGGAATTAAGAACCTGGGTTCTGGTCCCAGCCCTACTTCTGATACCCCAGGCCCTGCCTGTGATGAGGAGTTGGCTTTGGTCACATGTAACCCTTCCTAGCTGTACTTGGCATCTATGAAGATTTACTAGTTGCCTCTGAAGAGAGATTTGTAATTAAGATAATGGGTAAAAGCTCAGACTTGGGAGATGGGAAACTAGGTACTTTGTTCTCTTGAACCTTAATTCTCTTATCTATAAAATGGGAACAGTGCCAATTTCACACTGTTAAAGATAAAATAGAGATTAAATAATGAAATGAAGATTGAACAATGGAATAAAGACAGATTAAATAAGGGACATAAAGCACTTGGCACAGTGGAAATCGTGATAACAAATCCAGTTAATATTCCAAAATGGTTGCATATTGTTAATATGAATATTCATGAATCATTCAATAATTAATTTCCTCTAGTGGAAAGGAGCTGGACTTTTAGAGCTTGACTCACTTGACAGTCATTGAGAGTGAAGAGGTGTGTAGTAATGCAACTGTGGCCAACTTAGCCCCAAAACACAACATTCTTTGTTGTTAATGAAGGAAAGTTAGGATGCAGAGTCCTTCCTCTGGTGGGAAAACTGAGATTTAACATCTGGGTTTCCTAATTCACTCCCCAATCCTGGAGGTTGGGTCATATTCCTTGGTTTTAAGTGCTAAGACCTGGGGCCTATAGGGCTACTTTTTCACTAATCATGCACTCACATTGATCATCCCTACCCAGTGACCTATAGGCCCAGAAGATTCGTGTTCTTTGTGAGTTATATCTGGGGCGTGGGAGTCAGCCATTCATGAGATAGCTTGTGAGTTTTCTACTTGGCTGTATATTACTATTCCACCTCTGGGTCTAAGTCTTATCCCCTGTCTTAGTCCATTTTCTGTTTTTATAATGAAATACCTGAGACTAAGTAATTTATAGAGGATAAAGTTTGTTGTTCTTGTGGCTCTGGAAGCTGGGAAGTCTAAGACCTGGCACTGGCATTGGTGAGGGCCTTGCTGCACCATAACATGGCAAGGGGCATCAGATGGCCAGATAGAGCAAATATGCTAGGTTAAATCCCCTCCTCTTTTTATAAAGCCCTCGGGGCCATCATGGCACACCCCCTCATGACTTTGTCTAATCCGAGTCACTTTCCAAAGGCTTCACATCCAAATAGCATCGAAGTACTCATTTTGCAATTACGTTTATAACACATGAACTTTTGAGACATTCAAACCTTAGCATCACATTGCCAGCCACGATCTAGAGTATGGAGCCTCCCCATTCAGGACCTGCAAGTTTCTTCTTGATCCAATCTCCACACTTCTTTGCCCCTTGTGGGTCCTGATTTCCTGTAATCAACAATTGGGAAATGAGATGTTTGGCTGCAGCCCCTTCTTTTTTTGTCTCACCACATTGTTTCTATATCTCATTAGTAGTAGCCAGGAGCGGACTGATGGCAAAATGTTCTTCATAGATAAACTTTATATACAACCAAACACACGTGTTTATAGCAGTTATCTATGGTTGTGTAACAAACCATCCTAGGATATAGCTCACACTTCTGTGGCTCATAAGTTTGGCTGGGCTTGCTCAGGCAGTTTGCTGGTCTCATCTGTGTTCATGCCTGCATCTATGTTCAGCTTTCTGTCATCTGGGAGACTGCATATGTGGATTGTATGACCATCAGTTGGAGCAGTGCAGGGTATCTGGGTCCTGGAGCTGTCATCATGCGGTAGACCAGCCATACTGGTCCACATGTAGTGGCTACATGGTCCACCAAGCAGCAAGGGATGGGAAACGCCAGACACAAGCACCTTCCAAGCTTCTGTGTTATATTTGTTGTTTCATTACCCAGAGCAAGCCACATGACTGAGCTCAGAAGATGTGTAGAAGGGGACTCTAAAAGGATGTGGATATAGATAGTTATGGACAAGTTTGGGACTTAGCACAATAACCTACTAGAACACTTTCCCATTCATTGAGGCTTCCTTTTGGTAGGGACTTACATGGCCCTGAAACTCTCTGGGCTTGGATGGTGTGATTTGAAGCTCAAAGAGGGAACCTAGGGTGAAAAGTACCCTCAAGGTTGTGGTGGGGACCAACCTACAGACTGGGAGGTTCCCACAGAGGAGGGCAGAAGCCAGCGACCCAACAGCTATGAGTAGGATGGTAGACAATAAGTAGGGAACTTCCCGTCACTGCTCTGGTTTGGGTTTGAAATATCCCTAAAGGCCTATGTGGTAAAGGTTTTATCCTCAGCACGGTGCTAGTGGAAGGTGGTAAAATATTTAAGAGGTGTAGGCCTAGTGGGAAGGAAGGCTCTAGGTCACTGAAGCCGTGTCCTTGAGGAAGACTGTGAGAAGCAAGTCTGTTTCTTTTTGGCTTTCATTTCCTGTCCACCATGAGGTGAGCAGCTTATTTTACCATGTACTTTGGCCATATCATCTTGCCTTGCAACAGGCCCCAAAGCAACTGAGTCAACCAGTCATGGGCTTAAATTTCCAAAATCATGAACCAAAGTAAGCCTTTTCACATTTTAAGTTAATTGTCCCAGTCATTTTGGTGCAGTCACAGAAAGCTAACACAGTTGATATAGCTTAACTATTATCTCTCTTTGCACCCAAAACCTTTTCAAATCTCATTTACACTTATTGTGTTTTATCTTCTATAAGAGACACTTGCACAGTAACTTCTGACCTGAATGTAAGCTTCCTAAGATAATCTTTATGCCTTATATTCCTCTATATCCATCCCTTGTTCCCCAGAATCTTGCAGGGATAATTCAGTGGAATTAATGAGAGGTGTCAACACTCTCCAAGATTGAATGGACAAATAACATTGTGATATATTATGTTCTTTTTCATCATTTGTACATGCTGCCCTTTTTTCCTATTCAGGCCATTCTGCATTCATTGCCCCAGGAAAGAATATTTCAGCATAAAACACCAACATGAGAATAAACTCTGAACTTCTGAGGTTCAAAAGCCTTAACACTCAGTAGAATGGAGAAGACTCATGCTTATGACATTAATAATTTATGATTTCTTGCTTAGCATGTGCTGCGAGCTCTACTGTGCCTTGACAAGGTCCCTTGTAGCAAACTCATTGCGATGATAAGTAGGAACTAGAGGGAACATTCAGAAGAATTTTATTGTCATTATGGTTGGTTACTCAGCCTTTTTTCCCCTGGGTATGTGGTTCAAGTGTACTGAGGGGAAGTTGAGGTCTACAGCCAACTTATGCTTTTGCTTTGCACCTCCAACAGGTTGTATTGTTAAAAAAAAGCAATGAAAATATATAATATTAATAGTTATTATGTACTGGTGCAGATGGTTGACATTTTTATTTTTTTCACTTTGTGGAAGAGTTAAAAAAAGAAGATTTCTAAAATGAGAGGACAAAAGGGGTTAATTTTACTTTAAAATTACATTATGTATATGTATTAAATACTAAAACGGAGAAGAATCTCTGTTTAAACTGAAGACCAGAAATGGAGCGGAAGCACAGAACAGTGAGCAGGGATGGAGCTGCAGAGTTGGATCTGAAAATGTGTGGTGACTGCAGGAAACTCCAGTGCACAGGGTATTGATGGCACTCGATGGGGAGATGGTTGGGTTAGATAAGAATCAGCCTGTGTGTGTGGCGCTCCTGAGTTTGTGGATTGGGGCTCCCATGTACTTCTTATGTGCAGTCTGTGCAGTACAACTGTTCACTTGGTAGTTTCCTTCTTGACTGATTCTTTATTAGTAACAATCAGAGAGGTTTCACCTGGAGTGATGAATGAGTTTTCTCTTCTGGCAGAGAGCCGTGCAGTTCCTGGAATGGCCCAGTGTAATTTTGGGGCTGTGGCCTGAGCTAGAATTTTGACTGCTGGACATGAGTTTTGAATAGTTGACCAAATCCAGTAGTTGACTTTTGGAACATGTCCAGAGGGGCATATGTGGAGGTCAGCAATATTTTCTGGATAGCTTGGACACCAGAGTACAAGCTGGAGAAATGGTGGCTTGGGTTTGATGGTGTCTGAATATAGAAATGGCCTTGATTCTCCACACCTTGGGTGTATGGCCCAGCAAAACCTTCAGAAACGAGTCCCTATTTTTATTTATCTTTCAGTTAGTTGTTGAAGTAAAAGTTACCTATAGTTAAGCAGACAAAGCTCAAATGTTCACTTCATGTGTTTACATTCATGAGACCATCAGATCACACCACAGAAAATTTACATAACCTCAAAAAATTCCACACAACCCTTAATCCTTGATACTTTCTACTGACACAACTACTACTCTGACTTCTGTCACCACAGATTAAATTTTGGTCTCTTCGTGTCAGCTTCTTTCAATCAAGACAATATTTCTAATGCCATATTGTATGTATGTTAATAGTTTTTCTTGCTTTGTGACTAATATTCATTTATATGAATGCATAATGCTTTATTTATACATTCTCCTCTTGATGACTATTGGTGAGTCTATTAGTACTACTAGGAATAAAGATGATACAAACATTTCTTACATATCTTTATGTCATATGCATTTATTCCTTTTAGTTATTTTCCTAGGAGTTGAATTGTTCAGTTATATGGTGGGTGGGAGATTAATTTTATTAGAAACTGCTAAGCAGTCTTACAAAGTACTTTTTACCATTTAAACTCCTACCAGCAATGTATACTTTGCATCACTGCCAATATTTGATACAGTGAGCTAAATTGTTTTTTCATTTTTAGTGTATTTGGTGGGTGAGCAATGGTATACACTGTATTTTTTATCACATTAATCTGATGATGCTGAATGATATTGAGCTCCTTGGTATGTGCTTAATAGTTATTTGGGTAGCTTTTGTAAAAGTCCATGCTCAAGTATATTTGTCCATTTTATATTAATTATCTTTCTGTGATTAAGTAGTGGAGGCTGTTACATATTCCAGATATGATTTTTTGTCATGTATATGCATTGTGAGAGCTTTCTCCAACTCAGTGACTTGTCATTTAACATTCTAAACGTGTCTCTTGATGAGCAATTTATTTTTTGAAATGAAGTGTGTTTTATTTCTTTTCTGGTTAATACCTTTTTTATTCTCTCAGAGACATTTGTTTATCCTAATATGAAAATATTCTCATGTGTTATTTTTAGAAGACATAGTTAAATCATCACATTTAGGTCTATGACACCATCTTAATTTTTGTATGTGATGAAGTAGAGATCAATATGCTTTTGTAGAAGTCTTGGTGTCTGATAGTGTAAGTTTCCCAAAGTGTTTCAGTGTGCTATGGTTTTCTGCATGCTTTAGAATTAGCTGTTCAATTTCTATCAAAACGAGACCAGGCCAAAACAAACCTGCTGGAGTTTTCAGGTTTGAGAGAGTTAACATCTTAATATTACTGAATCTTTGAATCCATGAACGTGGTGTATCTTTTAATTGATTTAGGTCTTCTTCACTTTACATTAGTAGTGTTGAAATTTTAAGACAGAATTCTTTCAAATGTTCTAATTAGTGTATTTGTATTTAATATTTTTGATGCCATTATACTTAGTATTTAAAAATGTTTGTTTTCTATTTTTTGTTATAGAAAAAGAAAATTGATTTTTATACTGAAAATTAAAGCAATTAATGAACTTCATACTAGACTGTTTTGTAACCATGCTAACGAGTAACCACCAGAATTGGCTTATAAATTCATCAATTGATCAATGACAACTTGTTTCAGTGACTATGTTTTTGCAAATCAACAAATCATAGCTAGTTCCTTCTTTCTGAAAATCAGCCAGTGATGGGAAACTCACCGCGGTAAACACATCCGTAAGTGCCAGTCAATCGAAAATAGCCTCAGTGGAATAAACATACTTTGGCGGATGAAATCAACCCACTTATCTACCAAAACCTGAACTCTGTTGTTTAATTTCCCTTGTTGCTTTTTACTTTGGTCCATAGATAATTGGGAAGTGGGTTGCTTAACTTCCAATGGTTTGAAAGTTTTCTATTTACCTTTTTGTCATTGATTTCTACACTGTGGTCAGAGAATATAATCTGCATGATTTAATAATTTGCACTTTGTTAAAACTTGCTTTGAGGCCCAGCAGATGATTTGGTAAATGTTTCATGCCTGGTAAATGTTTCATTTGAAAAATGTATAATGTAGGGTTGTTAATTTAATGTTCTATGTCATTTAGAACAAATTGATGAATATTGCTCTAATCTGTATCTCTACTAATTTTTCTTGCTTAAAGACAAAGAGCTGTGTTAAAACTTCTATCTGTGATTATATTTTCTGTTTCTCTTTTTAATTTAATGTTTGCTTCATGTATCTTGTGGCTAGGTACATACACAGTTAGGCTTGTTACATGGTCAACCACACATATCTATGTATTCTGCATCTTTATAGGAAGGTGTACATAGGTTCTGTACAACACTATGCCATTTTGTGTATGGACCTGAGCATCTGCAGATCTTGGTACTTGTATATCTGTGAGGTGACATCCTGAAACAAATTCCCCAGAGATACTGAGGGACAACTTCATATTTATTCTATCATTATATTTTTCTTTTCATAAGAAATGATCTTTATTTATATAACACCATGTGTCTTAAAATCTACTGTACTGAATGGACTTAAAACCTCTCAATCACAGTACCTTGTGTATTTTCATTAAATGTGTTTACTAATATGGTTAGGCTTACGTCTACTTTTTTGTTATTGGTCTTGTATGTTTTTGCTCACCGATTCCTTTTGTTGTTGTTCCTCCTTTCCTACTTTCTTTTAAATTAATCAAGTACTTACTATGTTTTTTCTCTTTTTTTTGCTTTTAAGCTGGATAATGAGGAATTTAAAAAATCCTGATCCTCTTTAGCCTGTATGTTCTATTTTACTTTGGTTTATGGAAGCTTTATGGTACATTTGCCTTGTATTTTATTTTGTCATTTTCTTTTAACCTGAACGATAGTCTATGAATTTGTAAGTAATGCTTCCATTTTCATTCTTGACTTTAATGAATTGAGTCTTATCTTTTTTTTTTTAATCTTGGTGAATCTAGAAAATTTTTCCCAATTTCGTTGTTTTTGTCCCAAGAAAGAAGTTTTGGTTTCACTGATTCTCTGTATTGATTTGCAGTCTCTGTATTGTTTATCTCCACTCTGATATTTATTATTTCCTTCCTTTTGTTTATTTTGGATTTAGCTATGTTTCTTTTTCTGTTTCCTTAAGGTAGCAGATTGTGTTATTGATTTAAGATCTTCTTTCTTAATGTGGGCATTTATAGCTATAAATTTCCCTTTGAGTACCATTTTCGTTGCACTCCATAAATTGTGGTGTGTTGGGTTTTTGTTTGTATTCATCTCAAAATATTTTCTAATTCCTTTGTGATTTCTTCCTTGAGCCACTGATTATTTAAGAGCATTTCACTTATATTTCATGTACTTGTAAAATTTATGAATATTCTTCTGCTGTTGATTGCTAGTTTCATTCTTCTGTGGTAGCAGATATTTTGTATGATTTTAAAGTTTACTGAGAATTATTTTGTAGCCTGACATATGGAAGGGCATGGAGTACTACTTTAATACTAACTTAAAAATTTACCTACGCAATTACTTTAGAGGTGTTCTGTATTTCCTTATGTAGATTTAAGTTACAGTCTAGTATCCTTTTATTTCAGCCCGAAGGAGTTTATCATTTCATGACCCAGATCTACTAGTGACAAACTATATTTTTATTTAAATTTGTCTTTCAGTATTTAAGCATTGTTTTGATATGGAAAGTATTTCATCAGGATATGATGAAAATATATGTCAAACATTTAAATTTTTAGAAGTTACAATAAGTTAGTGCTTATATTGTTGGATCAATTTTGCATATCTATATCTGTAATCTGAGCAACTACTTTGAAGATAACAATATGCAATATAATAGCCGTGGTTAATTTCTTATCATCTTGTTTTGCAATTCTGAATCGTATTTATTGCTTTTTCTTTTTAAAATAAAAATGTTACAGTAAAAGGTACATTGTCATTAATCCCTACAAAATACTCCCCTGCATCGAACAGACTTATTCCATCATTCTTGCTACTTTCTGACATAGTCTTAAAGTCCCCTTTCACGAGTGTCTTTATGACATTTGATAAAAATATTGTGAATCCCGCTGCCAAGCGCTGCTCCAAGGAAAGGTGGGGTTGTACAAGGATTATGGTGTGTCCTCATCAACCTCACTCACCGGATGTGGCACGGGGGTACTTTGGCTCTTCTCTAGTAAAAGTGACTATAAAGGGAAGTTTTGAACTGATGCAGGATATTGAGACAGCCAAGCCTGTGTGACTAAAACACCCATGAAGGAGGACTTTCTGAACTCCAGCAGAAAGTGGTGAGGATGATAGGATGGGTGTGTCTAAAGTGAGGGGGAGTGTTTTGAGGGGAATTAAGGCAATGTATCCTTTACTGTAACGATTTTTTTAAAATGTTAACATTCACTGCGTTTGTAATCACACCTCATATATAGCATGCTCAGTTGACCGACATTTTTCTTTTCAGCACCTCACATATATCGTCTCACAGCTTTCTGACCGCCATGCTATAGAATTTTCTTTGATCGTCTTTCATCTTTAGACATCCATTGTTTCTAATAAAAATAGCCAACATTATTGCTTTTTTCTAGAAGCAGCATGCCCTTATTTTCTGGATGCTGCTAACTTACCTTTAGCTTTGGTTTGCAGAAATTGAGTACATTATTGCAGAATACTATCTTTCATTATATTATTTTTGCTTAAATGCAACTGTTTTCTTTCATCAGGTTTTCAGTCAGTGTTTTTTCAAAGAGCCTTGTAGCTTCATTCTCTTTGTTCTCTCTACTATACTCTGTACATATGTTAGTCCATCATGTAGCATGTCTTACAGTACTGATGCTTTTGTGTCCGTTTTCTTTCCTTCCTTCCTTCTTTCTTTCCATCTGTCTGTCTTTCTGTCTGTCTGTCTGTCTTTCTTTCTGTCTTTCTTTCTGTCCTCCCTTCCTTTCTTCTACACTTTGTGCTTAATTTAATGTCCTAATTTAGAACACTTGCTATTACCATTTTCAAGTTCACAGATTTTTTCCTTCAGCTTAGTCTAATCTCCTAGTAATCCTATCCAATTAATTGTCTACTTCGTATCTTCTGTTTTCCTGATTTAGAATTTTAATTAGGTTTCTTATACAGCTTTAACTTCTCCCCTGAAATTCTCCTTCTTTTCATTTATTTTGTTCAATTTTTCAAATTCTTTAAGGTGCTTATAAAGCATTTAAAAATTTTTGCCCATCAATACCAACATTTTTGTCATTTATGGCAACTGCTTCTATTGACTGCATTCAACTTTCAGTTATAAGTCATATTTGTTTTTCATAATTCGTATTTTTTCTATTTTATTCCAGATATTTTTATTTTACTGAGGTTTGGACTCAGGCTCACACGTTAGGCATGCACTCTGCTACTGAGCTACACCCTCAGGCTTTATGCCAGATATTTGAAATATGGCTGTTGCTATCAATTTAATCAAAAGCTGAAGTGATCCAGGGTTGAGACTTTGGTTACTCATAGTTGACCTCTACATTCAAATGTCTTGAAGAAGTACTCAAATCTCTTTATCCTGTGGGGATTTGTGAATACACAAGATTGTTTTCTGTTTTCCAGTATTTTTCTCTGCTTCTCAGTGCTGCTGCATATTCAGCAAAATGCTTGTGGAAGAGAATTGGCAGTCAGGGAGCGAAAAGCCTGTGCTGGGGATTTTTCCAGATATCAATCTGCTGGGCTAACCCATATTTGACTTTAGGAACTGAAGTGGCTTGTCCTTGTCCCTAGAAACCCTCCAGCCTATGATGGGCTCATTCTTCTCCCTATTTGTGACCCTAACTTGGTAACTTCTTCTAAATATATAACTGAACTCATCTACATTCCTCTGCTCATTTAGGAACAGCTTGTTCCCTGTGAAATTTGGTTCAATTTGGCTTCTCTGTGTCCACAGTTCTTTGATGGTTGTAGTCCTAATTAAAAATATAATTAAAAAAATTTTCAATGTTTTCTTCTGGCTACAATAGTAGTGACAACAAGCGAGTTTGTCCTAATTGGAAGGAAAACTCTATCAGTGCTTTGTAATCAGACTTAAGGCAAAAATGATGACTCCTTAAGCTTTATATAAAAATACAATATTTTGTACTATGTAAATCACGTTGACTGATTTTCAAATATTAAACCAACTTTGCATGCCCTGATAACCAAGAGAATACCTAAAGAAATACTTTTGCTTACTTGTATTTAAAAATCACTTCATTCTGGAAGTCATACAGCTAAGTGGTATCTATAGCTTGACTATAGAAGTGTCTTCTGATTTAAGTTGCCTCATGAATTAAAACTATTGCTTGCCACCAGCTCCCCTTATTTCCTCGCAAAACATGTCTTTGCATCTTGTTGATTAACTGTCAGTTTAGCCATTACTGGGAAAAAGAACTAAAAAGACACGAGTCATAAAACTTACTAATCGGTAACTTTTCCTTAAATTTACTGAACCCAGGACATCTGATGGTTTTCAGATAACATCAAAATGTAGACCAAAGACTTGTTGATCTTGTTCTTTAATTAAAAGGAAAAAAATACTGTGTTTGTCTAAAATTTTATGGGATCTGGGCTAGGACACAAAGGTTGGCTATTATCACGAGGATATCTTAGCAGAAACAAACAAGAAAATCTTCAGAGTGATAGAGATGGTTATTGAACTTGGATGTGTAACACAGCACTCATCACAAAGTAGTCGTCTTACATTGCCCCTTTGCTCCTTTTCTTCCCCATAAAAACACTTTCACAGCCATAAATTCTTTTAAGATAATCTTTGTTTTGTGATGATAGCATTCTCTTTCATCTTCTCAGTGCCTTTATTTGGATACATTGATTCCCTTCTCACCAACACTTACCTTCTGTCTTGGTTACTTTTTTCTTGTTGCTTCTACAAAATACCCAACATCCAAAATGAAGGGAGGAAGGGTCTATTTAGCTTACAGTATGTGGAGGTTTTGGTCCATACTCAGCTGGCTGTGAGACACGATGGCACGTGGCAGAGGGCAACATTTCATAGCGACGGTACACAGCAAAGCAACAAGCGCAAGAAGGGAGGAATGGCAGCAGGAATGGCAGCCAGCAGCCTCTTTCTGTCTCTTACATATACAAACTATCCACCCTAGGGCGGTTATAGCTCTCACATCCAATAATCCCAGCAAACTCTCTGCCCTAGGGCAGGTATAGCTCTCACACTCATAATCCCAGCATTGGATCATGGATCAGCCATAAACTCTAAAAGCCATCCCATAACCGCATGAGGATTTCGGGGGACATGCAGACACAAACCATAACACCTTCTGAGTACTGGCGTTTTGGTGGTAAGTGGCTGGCCTTCTGCCTGTTAACATCAGGGGTAAGCCTCCCTTAGTTGTGATGTGTGCTTTTATGTAGCACTGGATTTGAACTGATAATATTTGAAAGGATCTTTTCACATACATTCATAAGAGAGATCAATATTCAATTTTTATTTACTCATCAGTTCCTTGGTGGGTTTTGGAATCAAGATAATGTAATTTCATTATTTCAGATAGCTAAATTAGGTAGAGATTAACAGGCAGTTAAAAAGGGAGAAAGCCCAAGACAGAGTCCGAACAGACATGATGCAAAGCAGACCTGTGGCTGAGGAACGATAGAAACCAGGTCCCAAGATGAAGACAGGGTGGGAGGTCCTGCCAGCCTCTCCAGAGAGAAACAGCAGCTCAGAGCTAAACTGAAACGAGCATCACCTGGTCTAGAGAGCCTAAACAATGTCACAAACACTTGGAAACAATGTAATAAAGGCACAGACCCGTGACTAGAACACTGTGACCTTCACTCCTACCCCTTCTGGAAATGCCTTTGTTCTTCTCCGCAGTATGTATCCTTGCTATGTAGCTTGTTTTTCTATTAGATTGCTGTTAGCTGTACGATGGTATTTGTAAACCTTTAGGTGAATATAGTTTAACCCAAGGTAAAATCGTGGATTACCTTGGGTTAAACTATGACCCAAGGTGATTTTGCTGTGTGAACACCCCCTTGAAGAAGGGATTGGCAGCACCCCACTTTTAGGACCTCTCCTGCCTCTCAGGAGCTTTTTCTTAACAAAACATTCCTACTCCTCAACTGCTTTGTCTTCAGGTCCATTCTTTAAACTCCTACGACGCAGACTTGGCACATTTAACAGATCAGGAGTTACTTCCCCGTAACATTATTAAAGCAGTTAGAAAATATTCCTTACATTTTTATTCTCTGAAAGAACTCCTGCAAGATCAACATTAATTGATCTTTAAATGCTTGTCTAGGCTTCTTTTTCACATTTACCTTCTCAGATTACATGCGCGCGCGCACACACACACACACACACACACACACACCGGTAAAATGAAAAGCCACTTAATTCAAGTCCATGTCCGGAACATTATGGTGTTTTAAACTGCTTTGAATGTTCCTTGAAATCTGAGAATAGGTGATCTGATTTTCTTTTTCTAAACTGAATATTTCCTCCAGTCAATAAGTGCAGGTTCTTTCATTTTTTTCAACCTGTCTTGGGTATGATTTGAAGCTTTCTGTCTCTTCTTTGTCCTTCTTTACATTCCCATATTTTTAACCCCTTTCGGTCTGATGGTACAGATATATACAGGAGACCCATCCTTCAGTGCTTGCCAGGCCCTCTCACATTCAGTTTATGCTGCTACCAGAGGCACTCATATCCAATTCCTTTTAGTGAGGGTGACTCTGATCCATTGCTGGCTTACAAGTCGTTATGATTTGTTCTGAAACCCAGTTGAGAACCTGTAGGGAGTTTTTAGGACTATCCCAGTGTATACTGTGAACTGTGTGTTTAGTATCTACCCCCATTTCCTGACATACAACTCCTAAATCCCTGAGAATCCTCAGTATGATGAACATCTTTTTAATGCTAATGTGATGACTCTTGGCAGGAGGCTCCTGAATGGCCTTGGGATGAATGGTTGTCAGGAACATCAGACACCATTAGAAGGTTAAAATTTTCACTTCCTCCTACCAATCTCTGGGCAGGTGAGGGGGCCTAAATGTTGAGTTGATCACCAGTGGCCAATTATTTAATTAGTCATGCCTACCTAATGAAGCGTACATAAATATACAAGATGACAGGTTTGGGAGACCTGCTGGATTGCTGAACATGTGGCATGCCTAGAGAGCATGGAGGCTCAGTGCCCCTCCCCATGTGTCTTGCTCTGTACGCATATTATCTGCTGTGCATCCTTATCCTTCGTAAAATATGATAAACATAAGCACAGTGTTTTCCTGAGTTCTGTGAGCCACTTTAGCGATTCATAGAGAGGGTCATAGGACAGTAGTTGCTAAAGATTTTCTTGGTAATGACATGGAAAAATGTCCCAGGAGGGTAGAAATCATGTAGGAGTTACAATGAGGTAGTCAATAGAAAAATGTAAGTGCAGAGTCCTTAAAGACCATAGAGAATGCTAGGTACTACTAGATTGCACACTGGCAGAGGGTAATGAGGGCTGTACACAGATAGTGGCTAAATGGGAGATCAGGGGAACCTTAGGGAAAGTTTAAGAAACGCTTCTCACTGGGGAAACCATCCTCAGCCTCCTCCTAGCTCCTCCATTCCTGCTGCTTCCTCTGTTTTGCCTTTATAGATACCAAGCCCCACTAACCATCTCTCTACTTCTGACAGGTCAAGCCCTTGGTCTGATCTTTTGGCCTTTGTGGTCATTATAGTAATTATAGCCTCCTGGTTTCTGGCCATTGAATGCCACCGCCTGTACCATTTTGAGGCTCCATCTTCCTTTGGGATATTAATGAACTCACATCTCTAATGTTTACCACGACCCTTGCACTAAAGAAGAGGGCCATTGCCAAACTTACGATACTGGGTGTCTTTCCCAAGAGCACACGAGTGCTGAATTCTTCAGCCCACATTTCACCTATGTCCCTTCTACTCTAACAGCATGGTAGGCATTCTTGCAGGACAGCTAACCCTGAACCACGAGCGTGTGTTCTTGTAGTAATGAATTCCTTCCCACCCAGTCTCCTCTTTTGCTCCCTTTCTCAGTCCCATCCTTTCTAGAATCACTCCCATCCAACTGTATTTTAGCCACACATAGAATTCATTTAGTGAGAAAGGCATGGGGGATTACGTTTTCTTCTCCGGGGTGTGCTGAGGTCCAAGAGCATGAATCCTCCATTTCTCATGACCCTACTGGCCTGGAGGAATGAGTTGAGAAGGGTGAGCTTCCTGAGGGAAAGCTTTATCTTGAGAGAGATGTGCCACAGATTGAGTCTGCGTTTTGCTATCAGGACTCTTACTCTTCTGGAGTAACAGTGAGAGTGCTGCCTTCGGTGGTTTACGGAGTTCAGGAGAATCTGGTTCATGGTTCTCAAGTGTATCTGTCCACTCCCTCACCCTATGTTACGGGGTCCTAACTTTAGGAGTTCTTCTGAGGCTGCAAATTCAACCTTCTTTGTAGTTCTTCCATACTTAAACACTAGGTCTAATTTTTCTGCATGGTTTTACTATAATTTCAGGAATTGAAATTATCTTTAAAAGCTTCCTGAAGCCCTCTGATTTTCATGGCATAACTTACACTAACAGCTGATTGAATCTGCTATCTTCTTTGAGGTTTCCAAGGCATTTAACAAGAGCCAGTCAACATCACAACCTTCATAATCAACACTGCCTCTCCACCTACGTATGTGAGAGTTAATGCATTGCTAAGTGCCTCCCCTCCATCTAAAACTCATCTTAGCCCACCACTGAGAGGCTTGGTTATAGAATGCTATTTGGTTGGTGAATGAGCTGGGTTTGCAATGTAGTTTGGTTCTAGTATCAATGAGCCTAATTTAGTTCCCTGCGACAAGGCTTTAGGTAAGAAGGTAGATTATTTAGGTGATCCTTTGGAAAGAGGAAAGAGGAAAGAGCAAAGGGGACAAAGAAGGACAAGGGGACAGATACAGAGATTGCTGCTGTGGGCAGTGAGAACCTGATTTCTGTAGTTCTCGTGTCTACTGAGCAGCATACACATTTCTTCCAGAGCTCTCCCACCTCTCATAATCACCTCCCATAACTTTTTGTTAAGTGTTTTTCTTGGGCTTAACTATCTATAATTCTGGTATCACTTGAGGAAAGACAGAGCCCTCATTGCTTCAGTGCGCCTTTGGCTTTTCCCATGAGAATCCAGTGGCCTTTGATCTGTTCTGCTTATTAGCAGGTGCAATATTAGTATATGTTTGGAGATGAGCCTTAGGCTGAAATATTAGTTCTTAGTCGTTTCCCTCGGGATTTCCCTAGAGCAACCTGTGAGAGCAGGGGAGCTGATCCAAGGTCTGTATGTGTGTCTTGGTGAGGCCCGCAAGGTCCGAGAAGGTAGTATTAACTGGTTAGTCAGTTTATTAAGATAGCTCAGTGACATTTTTCATGGCCAAGAACTGCAGAGGTCAGTCAGCCCTCTCTCCATAATCTTCCTACTGCTTCTCATTTCCTACTCTTCTACCCACAAAGCAAAAAGACTGCAGCGTGGATGCAAGAAGGCTAGGCTCAAGTTGGAGTTTTGCTTTGTGACATTGAACAAATCATCCTACCTTAGAGGGCCTCAAGTGACTCATTTTACAAAATGGAAATAATTGTATCAAATCAGGTAACAGATACAGAGCATATAACCCAGTGTCTCATATCTGCATGACATTCCTTGAATATAAGCTAACGTCATTTTGTATTGACACATCACTCTCTCCCAGAGTATGGGTCTTATATTTCTAAAGGATGTCTAAGATAATCACAGGTGATACCTGGACAGAATAGCAAATAAAAGGTTTATAATTACCTGTCTCTAACAGTTCTCTTTCCATTCTGATTTGTGGAAGACATAGGCTTAGTTTGGGGGTAGAATGTTTTATATAGTTAATGCTTGTTTATGTTCTTTTAACAAGAATAACTTACCTTTCTAGTTAATGGCAAAAATGACATTTAACTCAATCTAGTAAACTCAGTTCTAGTTATAATTTAAGGTGTCTCTGTAAGGAACATGATCTCTTAATAATAAATCCATAACTCTCAGATTGACTCCTTATTCCATCCACTCTCGTCTCCAAGAAGCCATCTGCTGCGTAGGTTAGGGAAGCTTGTGTGACCACATGCGTAAAGAGCAAGTGGGACCCTTTTACAGAGATCCTCCCATTGTTGTGGTCTCCATAGCAACTTTCCTCTGCACCAGTGCTCTGGGAGGATGACAGATTCTAGAATGATGGGCTAATAGTCTGTGCTCTTACCTTGGTCCAAGTCCACTACTCTTCCCCTACCTACCCAGCAATCAGCACTGGGTTCCACCCCAGGACAGGCTATGCTTCCATTTTTTCTTGAGCCTAGAAAGCACCCCTGGATCTCTTATCCCTGTCTCTCCTCTTTCTCCATCATTTACCCAGATTTATAATCACTTCTGAACTCCTTTTAAGGCTATCTGATGATGTCTGGCCTCTTTCAAGGGATAGGAGATCCATGGGCAGTGGGACTACCCCCTGAGATCTCCCCTGCCCTGACCACTTGTACTCTGCTGTGGCTGCCCGAGGCTGACTCAGAGCTGCAGTCGTCTGAAGCGGCCTCCCCCAAGAGAACCAAGGCTGCCTTCAACTTCCCCTGCCTAGTGCCCCCCTCACTTGGATTTCCATCTAAGAGGGGAGTCAGAATACTTTGTACCAGCCCTTGCATTCCTTACCTCTGTTATCTTTTTCTTTCTAAGATCCACAATGCAGGAGGGGCAGATTTTCCATGGTGCTTTGTCTCTTTGGTGGAGTCCACTACACTCTACCCTATCATTACACCATAGAGTTGTCAGGGGCCAGAGAAATGATTTTGTGGTATAGAAATGCAAAACATGCTGCTTTGCTCTTTTAAAAATGCTCTCACCATTGCAATAGATGTATAAACTTTTCTTTGATAAATGTTTTTTTAAGAAAACCATCAGATGAAAGGAAAATGTGCAGTAAATGGATAGTCACATCGGTAGTGAGAATGGTGCAAATTGTGAAGATAGGTCAAGGGCTGAACTCTGAGAAGCCCCAGGGAGTGTGTGAAGCCAGGGTGAACATGTATGTGAAAAGACATAGATGAACTCTGAAGGGGGAGGATAGTCGGGGTCACAGCTATTTAGAAAATGAGAGTGGTTGGAAAAGCAAAGCAACAAGGTGCTTAGGGGAACTGGGAAGGTGCTTGGGAAGGTGGCACTTGAATTGACCTTACCTGATAAGGAGCTGGGGAAGAAAGGGATCCAAAATGGTAGGGGAGGTGGGTAACGAGAACATACTGAATGTAAAGCTGCTTTTAAAACTGTTGAATGAATAACAGTATAATTAATCTTCCTTCTGATTGGGTGGAGGGACACTGGTCCAGGCCACAGAGTATATTTGTGGTGGCAGCCAGCAAGGGAAGACAGTAAAGAAACTCCTAGCTTGCTGTCATAGTCACTTTCCTGCCTCTCAGACAAAACATCTGACACCTCCAGCTTAAAGGAGGAAGGTTTGTTTTGGCTCATAGTTCTAGGAGTTTCAGTTCACGGCTGGCTGGCTCCAAGGCAAGAAAGGCACAGTAGAGGAAAACTGCTCATCTCAGCATGACCAAGAAGCAGAAAGCAAAGGGGGAGCGGGGAGGGAGACACACCCTTTGAGGTCAGGTCCTCCACTGCGAGCTCTCACCAGACCCTAACCTCTTACTAGCACTTAGCTGCGGGCTCATAAGTGGATAAATCTGCTGATGCGGACAGTGCCCCTATGATCCCGTCGCCTTCCAGACGCTCTGCCCTTGTGCATTTTGAGGGCTATTCTAGATCTCAAGCATAAGGGGGATACAGACAAACGGGCAGATTGTGCTTGGGTTATCCACATCGTGGTCAGCCCAGATACTACATTGAGTTGGCAAAATTTGTGCTTTCAGAGCCAGTCACTTGTTCTGCCAGCAATTGTCTCTCTCTTCTCAGAAGCTTATCTGGCTTTGTACCTCCTGTGTGTTTTTCTGATATCCTAGGCAGGTCTGGAAACATCACTGAAATTCTGGCCTCTGAAATTCATAATCCTTAAATATCTGTACAGTTCTCATCATAAGAATTTATTTAATGACACTGTTGGTTCTGAGGCAGAACCAAGGTAGAACTCAGGTGTCTGTTAAAGGTCAGAGCCACGAGTAAGAGCATCGAGCTGCTTAGGGCTACCACAACAGCAGAGGATCATTGGAAAGGTGTGTAGAAAAAGCCACATTCTTCTCCACAGCTTAAAGAAACCAATATGTTGGTAGGCCTAAACTAGTAAGGTTAAGAGTCTAATCTAGTAAACACTATTGGTCACAAACTATATGGGTGGGACATGAGCTATGTGTTTTGATGTCTAAAAAGCTATAAATGGAGGTTGGATTTGATCAGTGCATCATATGTATGTATTGAAACATCCTACTGAATTCCACTAATATGTACAATAAGTACAATTAACACGTTATAAAAATAAAATGTTAAAAAGCTGAAAGCCTTTGAATCCTCTCAACAGCAAATATGTCTGTAAATATTTGTTAAGCTATTTGTATTCTTGATGTTAAATCTAAAATAGTTAGACCTGCATGCAAACTAGAAACATTTTAGAAATTTCCACCCATCCTTCATTCACTTCTAGAGATTTAAGGGCACCTTAAGGTAGACAGTTTGAACAGCTAGATGTGTAATATAAACAGTCCCTTTCTTTTTTAGCCCAAGTCCATAGTTCTTAACTATCACCATTCATAGGGTTTGCTGTCCATTGTTGGTCACTGTGTTTCAAGGGCAATTTGAAATATAAAGAATTTTTGCTAACTCAAATTCTCATGTAAGTTAAGATTCTGCTGAAGTACTCTTTGTATAATTTATACCACTTTCTGCAATATATCAGGAATGTACCTGAATTGGGGAAAAAGAGATTCTCTGCTGGAGTGCTTCAAATCTGCAAAGGTTTATGGAGTATTTGCCTAGAGCAAAGCACATGAGAAGACCCTTGGCTGTGACGTTGAAGAAAACCTTCATTCCCTGTCACACAGAGTTCTGCATTCAAAAGGCACAAAATATCTTCTGGTGTCTTTCATTTCTCGGTAGGTGACTACTCTGAGAGATCTCCTGAGTTAGTTGGATGCTTCCCTAACTTTTTATTGCTGTTGTTAGACCTCCAGATTTCCAGGGGGCAGGGCAGAGGGATGCAGTTTCAACAATTATCCCTGATGATGTTCACTCTGCCAGTCCAGCCCCCAAGCATTTGTGAAGCCTCACTGTGGGCCCTTTAGTAAGTGACTCAGGGAGCCTCTGGGTGCAGTGTGGTGATGCCCTGTGTCCTGCTCTGATACCTCCAGAGTCCCCCAACTCTTGTTCAGAGACTTAGAAAGAGCACTGAATACCCCGAATGCTGGGGGCAGGTCCTGGCAGACCTGCTTATCAAACTTCACTGCCCTGTGTCTTTTTGCTGGTATTTACAGTGGAGAGCCTGAGTCCAGCCTAGAATTGCAAAAAGATTGGCCAATATCATAACCTACTTTAGTAGAAATACTGTGTTGAGCTCACATAGTATTTTTAAAAACTAAAGCCACATTTAACAACCAATGGATCTGATAAATTTGTGGTTTAATCTTCCTACAGTGTCAAACACAAATATTTAGTGAAGTCACTTAGAGAAGGCATAATTTACCTGGTTTTCCACATTCTGCACCATTCCCTGTTGTTTCTTCAAGCTGTTTTCATGCACTGTTGATTTACTGCCTTCATAGCCCATGTGGGCGTCTGAGTTTGAGATCCTTGTCTTACCTGATCCTGAATGTTCTCTTGACTTCTCCCGTCTTGTGAATCCAAATCCTACCAAATGATCTTTCCTTGCACAAGGGTTAATCATCAACCATTTCTTATGTAAATCAGAACAGAAATGTCTTGCTTGGCCAATTGCTATGAAAATACTGTTCTGATGCTATTCTTTACTACCTCTGTGTCCTGTGCCTGCCTGCTTGGTATTTGTCTACTAGCAGAAAGTCCTTTGTTTGCCCTGACTGAAGCTCTTTGAGGCCAGCAGCAGCTGTGGCTCAGGTGGACCAGCTAGATGAATGTGGAATGGGTGTACTCAGGCCGGGAATGGGCCCTAGTCTGGGCCATTTGGATCCTTGTAGCTGTCATCGTGGGTGAGATGTCCAAGAGGAGGTGGGGGGGACTTTCCAATGGTGGAAATGCCCAGTGTCACTGAGATCCTTGGGCTAGAGTCTCCTTCTTGGGTGTGTGTAGAGCTTGGGTTACTCCTTGCAAGGAGAGGCCCAACCTTGGTACTGGGGAGGGTTTGGGGACAGAGACTGGGCTTCTCTGGTTTTGGCTATGGAAACAAGACTTTTAGCAGTGAAATAACATCAGAACCAGTAGTGCCAAGACATCTGGGTCCTGCTAGATATACTGCTGGCCAATTTCTTCTCAAGACTTCATATTTTGGGTGGAAACTGAGACGTTAGCATGCCAAACCTCCCCAGATACTATCTTAAAACCACTGGAAATGGATGATATCATTTCAGGTGATATTTGCATGAGAATTTTTATATTTTCACTAAAGCATATTAATTTTCCTGTGTGTCTACCTAACTTATTAAAACCACAAATTTATAGATGCTATTGCTTAGGATTCCTCTAGGTTAAAATTTTAAAGTTTATTTAATTTCCAGAAAAGTAAACAGCTGGTAACTGTGCGGGTGATCCACAGACATGCCAACAGAGTTGCTGGCAGGTATGGACGTGACAGAAGTGTGGGAAATCCTGAGCAGATAATTCGGTGGAGTCCTGGCAGTGACGGAGCTCAGCTTGTGTCAGTGTCACAGAAAGGGAAAGCTTCAGCGCAGCAGATGGGGGGCCTCTCTTGGTACTCCCAGATGGTGGTGGGCTCCTAGCAGCAACTGTCTGTGCTCTGGTGATGGTGACTTCTGAGGTAACTTTGAAGGAAGTGGAGGACGTAGACTCGTGGAAAACAGACCCACCTTTTCCTGTTGTATGGCCTGAAGGTGGAGAAAGCGTAGAGCCAAGGGAAGTGATTGGTGGGTCAGTTCCCTGTCTCTTTGCAGCCAGCAACTCATTCCTCACATATGTTTCCCCAGCGCCTGTGACTGAAGTGCCGCAGAGGAACACCAGGCTGGGATGGGTCCAGGGGAAGCAAGTCACAGTGCGGGGAAGTTCCACATCTGTGAATGTGTTCCTTGGAATCCCCTTTGCCATGCCCCCTCTGGGACACCTAAGATTTGCAAACCCAGAGCCAGCAATGCCCTGGAATGACTTGCGAGAGGCCACTTCCTACCCTACATTGTAAGTCCAGGCTTGGTTTCACGGGTGGCCTGTGACTATGGGAATTGGGGATAAAAAAAAATCACTAAATAGGAACAAAGGTCATGCAACCCCAGGGCAAAGGAGAGTAAGAGTGGACGTCAGAGAGGAGGGGTGGGGAGGGCCATGGATCTAGGAGAGTATTTCAGTATCTCAGGGCTCCTAAACTGGCTGATTACTAGAATTGCTGGAGGCATTGTTAAAAATGTGTGTATTCTCTGGTCTCCCTTCTGACCTTCCCAAGATGGAAACTCAGTCTCAATGTATGTCCAGGAGTCTTTATGTTCTGAAAGCTCTCTGGGAACTCTGAACACCAGCCAGATTTAGGAAGCACTATGACGGGTTTCCTGAGTCTTGGGCTAGAAAGGTGGAAAGTCTTTGGATTGTCCCAGTGTTCTGGGTGAACTCTCACTCATGGCCCACCTCTACAGTCAGACTTGGGTAGAGCTGTAGCGAAGAGCCATTTGAAGGGACTCTTAGCATCCGTGGTCAAAACTGCTCAGTGCAATTTCTGGCTCATAGTGGAAATGTCACAGATACCTGTGGAAGGATTACATGAATGTCTCTGTGACACAGGGGACCTAAGAAGTAAGGAATTCCTAGTCACTGAAGATTTCTAAGCTTGGATGGGTAATAAGTTATGAGGTGAATTATGGAGAAATGAGAGGAGGCTTCAGGGTAAGCAACCAGACTTTAAAATCCCTCCAAATCTGAAGATTTTATGAAGTCCTAAGGTTGGGCCACATTGGTTCCTGGCATTGGGGTCCTAGGCAAATGGATAGTTTAGTGCCAGGATGCTCCATGATTACTTCATGTGGTCCAGGGACTGATGACCTTGAGATAAAACTTGTCTGCTGCTTCACTCATTCATTCACTCAGCTAATAATCGTTGAGAACCAACTAAATAATTTTCCCTTTGTTACCTTGGGATGAGTGGATAGCATGTTTTCTGACTTATTATAAGGTTATATCCTAGTAAGTCCACGGTAAGTTGAAAGTGCGTTAACTACACCTAACCTACTGAACATTACAGTTTAGCCGCAAAGTACTCTGTAGAGTACTGGTTATTTCCCGTTGTGATCTTGTGGCTGATTGGGATCTGTGGCTCATAGCCACTGCTGAGTATATTAAGAGTAGCAGCTTGCATACAGCTACCTGGGAAAAGACTAAAACTCAAAACTTAAAGTGTGGTTTCTATCTAATGCATATTGCTTTTTCACCATTGTAGAGATGAAGAATCATAATTTGGGACTGTAGTCATAGCTTCCCTAAAGGAGCATGTAGGCTGGTGCTGAGACAAAAGTAGTAACTGACACTTAAAATACAAGGTGACAAGGAAGCCATGGTGGGTCAGAGAAGGATGAGGGAGCACAGAGAACCTCCCCCAGCAGCTGCCCAGGAAAGATCAGAGATGATTTTGCTGAAAGCAGTGAGGCCTGAACTTATGATAAGCAATATTCAAAAAGGGGTAGATGGCAGCTGTAGTTTCCCACTGTTCACACTGTACACCCTTCTGTTAAGAAATTGCTGACTTAGAATGGTAGGAACCGATACATCCTATATAGCAGGAATGGGAGCTACAGATACGTTTCAGTCTCACTGTAGGTCAAGCTCTGGGCTAAGAGCTATGCAGTACAGCAGTGACTAATACAGAACCCTAGGCTTTTAGCTGCTCACAGTTGAGTTGGGTAAGACGATAATGCTCACACACAAGCCTAGGGCAAAACATACATTGTATAGGTCTGTACAGACAAGAGCTATGGTCCAACTGGAGACATCTTGGAAGACTTCTTGGAAGAAGGGGCACTTGGACTGAATCCAAAAGAAAGGGAGGAATGTGAGGCAGGAGATATGGAAAAGAGTAGTTTAGGTGGAAGGAGTTTAAACAGCGCCCAGATGTGGGAGTGTCTCTGCGAGTGTTT